>JABFPB010004118.1:0-15527 GCA_022817645.1 Ceratoteleas bidentatus | reverse complement strand
CACTTTTTCGGGTAGGCGAAGGAAGTAAATTTTTGGTCTTGTACTGCAAGAAAAACAATTTTATAAGACAAAAGAACAGGTAATTTTGCATTGTGATCGCGACACAATTGAATCACATGAACAAAAAATAAAAAGATAATTTCAGAGACATTTCTCTAAATTATCTATTAATTAGCCATAAAATATCTATAAATTATAAATAAATTATCACTAAAACAGCTTCTGATTTATGTGTTAATTATGGGAATGCGAGTCGGATTCCGAATCCGAATTTGATATGGGATTCTGAGTCGAAATTATGAGAATGTTGGAAAAATTTATAAAATTTCTAGAAAATTTTGAAAATTATTTTAGTAAATCAGTAATACAGTCTACAGCATATTTGCAACAATTTTAACAAATTTTGCAACAGTCTTAACTGATTTCGGAATCAATATGTTTGCATTTCTGGTTTAGTTGGAAAATGTCGTATCTCTATTCGGAAATTTCAGAATCAATATTTTTCATGTCTGATTTTATTAGGAATTTTCGTAATTTATTTCTGAAATTTCCTAATAGATTTACGAAAATTCCCAAATAAATCAAGCATGAAATCATATTTATACATTATTTTTACGTTGATTAAAAAATAAATTTTTTATTTTAATCTTGACAAAATTAGGACAAATATTACGTCTAACTTGTGAGAAATTGGCAATTCCCACTAGTTGCAACATTTACTGCTTTTAAAACGCTTAAGTTGATATGTCAGTGCTAAAGTCACGGACTATTGACTTTTTGAATACAAATAATATAATATAATATAAATGAATGTATTTTTCTTTTTTTATATATATATTCGTTCACTCGCTCACACTTATGTTGACATTCTCTCATAAGTGTGAGCGGAAGTGGAAGTTCAATAGACACTTCCATTAAAGACCACAGAAGTTGCTTAAAGCCAAGTATATATAACAAACTGATTTTTATCAAATAAAAAAGCTAGTTAGTATAAGAGTTATAAATTTCAAAAAGTATTTTATTTAAAAGTTAGACGATTAAAAAAGCGTTTTGTTAAGTTTGTTATTTAATAAAAATGTTTCTTAAAGACAGTTTCTTAGTTAATTATTTAATTACGATTGTGCCATTCGAAACAGTTAAATTGTACATTTAATATTGTTGACTAGTTGTTACCTGGAAAAATTAAGTATTACCCTCATAGTTTTC
The DNA here is from genome assembly GCA_022817645.1 of Ceratoteleas bidentatus. Classification (NCBI taxonomy): domain Eukaryota; kingdom Metazoa; phylum Arthropoda; class Insecta; order Hymenoptera; family Scelionidae; genus Ceratoteleas; species Ceratoteleas bidentatus. Next base: position 14,321 of record JABFPB010004118.1, on the reverse strand, counting down.
GATGTGGATTTTCCAACAATCGATAATTTTCAATTGCCGCACTATCGACGTTTAGAGACCCTTAATTACATTATTAGAGGCTATTTTTGTAAACAATCAGGGGTAAGACGTTTCTGGAAGCTGTTCGAGGGATGAGGCTGGATTTGTTTGAGGGTGAAATGTTTGTTTAGGAAAAGTGGAGTTGTGGAGATATTAGTTTTCGTTGGATATATATATTATCATCACTAGCAATTCCTGAGAAAATTAGGAATTTACTTTGCCTCAAATTTGTTTATTTCCCCTCAGAAAACCTTTTTCTTTGAAAATTGAAGTAAACTAAAAAAATACAAACTCCAACACATACCTCACTTTCTTGCGCCAAAGCATTTTTTGCTATGGTCTGAAATGCTTGTTCCACGTTGATACCCTCCTTGGCACTGGTCTCAAAGTAAGGGATATTGTTTTTCGACTGGCACCACTGCTGGGCTCTCTTGCTTGACACCTGAAATTGACAATGGCAATTGTTATTGACTGATCGGTTCAACCCACTGTTATTGGCTAACATCGGATGTCGTACCGCTCGGTTTTCGAAATCAATTTTGTTTCCCAGAACGACAAACGGGAAATTGTCCGGGTCCCGTGGCGATGCCTGTATTAAAAATTCATCTCGCCACGAGTCCAGCGATTTGAAGCTACTGGGTGCTGTGACGTCGAAGACTAATACACAACAGTCGGCGCCTCGGTAGAACGCCACTCCCAACGACTGAAACCGCTCTTGGCCCGCGGTGTCCCAAATCTGTGATGAAGAGTTTAAAAAATAAACATCTTTTGAAATTAATGGAAAACTGAAGACGGGACAATTTATTGTAATCTATATTTGTTTAAAATTAGAACAGATATAAAATTAGAAGAAATTAAATTCAAAACAAAATAAAATGATTAAATTACAATGTAAATAAAAAGAGGGAAATTAACATTTAGAGAACATTAAAAATTAGTGCGAGAGGTGTAAGAGTGAAAAGTATAAGAAATTTTGTAAAAAATTTGAGTTATACTTTTCACAGTTTTTTAAACAAATATCAAACTATATATCTTTCCAGTTCGAATTATTGTTTTCAATAAGTTTAATTTGGCTTTTCATATTTACCAAATCAGCAATTTGTTCATAAATAAATTGTTTTGTTTATGAGATAAATGCCACCTGATTATGCACTTTGATGATATCTAAATTATTGATGCAGAGTGACTGTATTTGATTATGGAACAATATTTTGTCAAATGAATGGTAACAAAATTAATAAAAAATTGTGCAAATATTACAGCTGGTGAATGATCGAACACCCAAGTTTGACGTTAAAAATCATGCTGTTTTTTTAACTCCAACACATTTTTTTTATCATTTATTTGTAAGAGGTATTATTTACATTTTACATTTTCTGTACTCAACATATATAAGAAATATACAGAATCATTTCTGAATTTTATCTTAATTTATTGTAATTAATCAATTTATTCTGTTCAAACTGTTTTTTTTAATAACAATAATATTCCATAAAATAATAACTTTTTATTGCATGCATTCTAAATAAATCTAAATAAATAAAAATTCTTTCAGTGAAAATAACAATGAATTTAGTGACTGCTTATGACTTGTAATTAATTAATTGCTCCCTTTGAGGCAAACCCGGTTTTTTCAGTATTCAACAATAGTATACATTTTAATTATAGAATATTTAATTTCTTTTCTAAAAAAAGTATAAGTAATCATTTCATTGTAAATTGACCAAAGCGAGATTCCGAGAATATAACTAACAAACCATAATTTTTAACGACATATTTTCAAAAAATAATACAGTGCTGTTTATTTCTATTTTCAATGGGGCAAAGCTACATTTTTTTCGAAAATTAATTATTTTATTGTATATTTGAATTAGACAGGATTAACTCAATTGGAATTTGTTTAACTTAAAGATTATATATTTCTTTGTGTATATGTTTTTTATGATATTGCAATATTATTTACACAGTTAATTCCAAAAACAGGTTGTGTAAACTTAATTGGCTCTACGTTGTGCGTCGTATGTGGGTAGGATTATTGCGTGTTATATCTTGCTCTCAAATTTGTCATAATGACAGCAACCAAAATTGATTATATTTCAAATATTTCTCTGTTCTAAGTGCAGTGAAATATTTGAAAATATTGTTCAAGAATTGTTAAATAATATTTGAATGTTGACTTTTCTCAGTATCTGTGATTAACTTAGAAGTTAATTGAAACTAAAATATTTGGCAGTTGCCAAACTATTTTAATGTGCCCTTTCTAATATAAAATAATTATATAAAAATGATATATGCTCTTATTACTGAAAAATATAATCAAAATATATTGAAAATATATTGTGCCAATACATTGTCATATATTTCCCTTTTCACAACATATAACATTACCTGCATGGTTACTATCCTATCATCCACCATCACCTCCTTCGTGAGGAAATCCGCGCCGATCGTGGCCTTATACTGGTTGCTGAACTTTTTGTTTACATACTGGTTCATCAGTGACGTCTTGCCAGCCCCAGAGTCGCCCAAAATGATCACTTTCAGCAGAACTTTCTTTCGCGAAGCCATGTTGCAATCAACACTGCAAACAAAGAAAACGATTCTTTGTTATTGTCGTTTTTTGTTGGCATCAGCTGACCAGTTGCACATTTTCTCGTGAACTCGCAATAACTCGGCGATAGCTTTCTCACGTTGGTACCAATGCGAGGAGAACAATTTAACAATCTAAGAAATGGCATTACGTGATTTGATGTACATCAATTATCAGTGGACGTCGAGGGATTCATAAAACTGACGCATTTTTGCTGATTTGTTTACACTTGTGTGAGTGTATGCACTTTTTATTGCAAAAATAAAGGGATGTTCACAATGGTGAGGAGAAAGGGAAATAAAAGGCATTTTTGGATATTAAAGATAGAAAAAAAATTAATAAAAACAACTTTAAAGTAATTATTAAAAATTGTTTTTAAAGAACTTTTTATTTGAAAACTGAGAAAGAAAGAATTTTTGAATTTTGGTTCAGTTTGAACTCAGATTTAAATGACTTTTTGAGAAGAAATTTGAATATTAATTTGAACTAAAACTGAAGAAAAATGAGAATGAAAATATGAATTGAGTGTTTCGTAAATGACGAGACTTTGTTTGATCGAAAATGAATGCTAAGCTCTTGATTCATACTATTTTGCACTGTTCTTTGACCAACTGAGGAATAATAATCAAGTGTTAGGAAGGACGAACTATTATTCCCAAGAGTCTTTCAGATATTAATGTTCAATAACACAGTTGATTTGATTTCTTTACTATCTCGTTGAAGGGAATTATTTGATTAATGAAATGAAAACTGTATCGTTCAGCCTCTGTGCTTCAACTTTTATTTGGAACAAACATTAATCCACGGGCTTTCTTATGGATTAAGACTCAGTTTAAGAATTATTTTTCAAAGTCAACCTTAATAACAGTTTTCGATTGGAAATAAATATATTGAAAGTTAAATTAAAGTTTATATGTATCAATTTTGACAGTATTTTTAATAAACTCTTGATATGATATTTCTATGAATTTCAGAATTGGTTTAACTATGATTTTAGGTCAGATATAAAATGTTAATTACGAGTTATCAAAGAAGTATGCTTATATCGTTACACACAGTTTACTTTTCAATGAGTATAATTTAGATAACTACTATATTATATACTAGGAATGCTATGCAAACAATGTTTTTTTTAATTCTAATGTATTAACTACTTTTACAAATTAATGTTTTGAAAAGAACAGAATATATTTAATATAAACAATTATGCAGATCCTTAATTGAAAAATCCTAAAGTGTTGATATGGAGAAAAACCTTTTATTTTTCAGAGATAAACTATTTTATCCAACAATTATCAGCAGACATACCATCTTCTTGCAGTATTTAATTCATTCTTGGAAACATTGAAACATAAACTCATCAACAACTTTCTTTCAAAACACCAAATGAAATAAGTATCAAAAACAAGAACTTCGTATACAACAATAAATGTCATATTTTTAAGACGCAATTACTAAAAGCTGTTTAAAAACGTCAGCTAAGTGACAACAAGTTCGGGTCCAAAAATAAATATCCATTTATCACTGAGTTAACAAGAAACTCTTTACAATAGGAAACCCAGAAATTCCCTCGATTGATTTTGTAAAAAAGAGAGCAACAGAAAACAGCAAAGGAAAGCGGTACAATGTGGCACAGATTCTATTTTCCCTTTTTTAAAATTTAGTCAGACGATTTCGATTGCTTTTTTCGAATATTTTTGAGAAATACAATTTTCGTATCTTCAATTTCTGAACAATGGTGAAGTAAAAAACAATGAATTTATATTGGAAAACTTGGAAATAATTTAATTTACATTACAATATTCATAACTTTGAAACTGGAACGCAAGTTTTTAATTTTAAAGTAATTCTAAATACAAAAGCGACTTTCAATTGAATTTGCAATATTTGTATAATTATATCATATATGTTAAGACAATTTTGTGTAAGAAATCAATTTTTTTTTCCTTTCAATTGACCTTAAAAATGAAGGATGCAGTTTATCTTTTTCCACGGCAAAAATGCAATGAATTTAAAATGAAGTATTTCAGTTCCTTTCAATTCTACAATTTCAAATGTGTAGATATACAGAAGTCATTTCAAGTAGAATTGAAAGTAACAGAGAAAAACAAAAATGAATACTTTTTGTGAAATTCAAATTTTTTGTCAGAAAAATAAACATATAACTGTATTAAAATGGAATATTCAATTAGAAATCAGATTACCTTATATTAGAGTAATATTTGCATACATATTATTGGTATACAAAAATCTACATAAATATTACTATGATATTTTGTAATAATAAGAATCCTGGTTATATTATATCTGTTCTGAAATTATAAATCTTGAATAAAAATGTTGTTTGAATACAATATTTAGCACAGAAATTAAAAAAAGCTGAATCATAGTTTGGGGAAAATTTTGGATTTAGCTGTGCAATACTACTTACTTTCACATCTAAAAAGGTTGAAATTTTGTTTAAGTCCAAAGAGTTAACCAAAACTAACAAAATACCAAATATCAACCTTTTTAGAAGATTAAATTTTTCAAACCCCAAAATTGTCTACAAATTTCTAGTAGTTAAGTTAGATTTAAAAAAATTTTATTTTATTGTCTGTAAACTATAGTTTCAAAAGAAATAAAACTATGCTTATTTTAGATTAAATTTTATTGTAAAATAAAAAAAAAAACATTATAAGATACCATTATAATACTACACTTATATTTCTATATCTATATTAGGTTTTGAGGAGAAACTAGTCAAGTCACATTTCTGGACAAACTTAGTTAATAGAAGAAAGTTATATATTTGTATGTATATTTTTATTTGCATATATATTGTCATCTGTCCTTTTGGAGGAAAAACCAGTTAAGTGCCCATTCAAAATACATACGAAAACTTAAGGTCATTTTTTGCAATTTACCGTAATGCTTCACCTTAATTTTATATTACAAATATTCTCTAATAGAAATAGAGAAGATTTATGCAGAAATGGAAAAGTTGACTTTAAACTTAAATATCTCAAAATCACAAAAAAGTGACTTAACTAAAAAGACAATGATATATCTGTGGTTTTTCCTTAAAACCCCAGGTATATCATCATAATGTCCTAAATCTTGTCTAAACCTAAACCAAATATCCCTCCACTATATTTCAAACCAGTCTAATATTGAACTAATAAAAACACCAGGAAAAAGCAATTAGTCAGACATCACACTCATTCCTACCCAATCATCAATTCTACTGCAATGCTGTACCCTCATAAAAAGAAACATACTGGCAATATTTTCCACAAAACCATATATTAACTATAAATTTTCAGTCTACTTCCAGACATTCGTTTACCACATATCGCCAATACATCTCAAACGTCAATTTCCTTTCTACCAAGGTACAAATACGTCAAAACCCAGAACGAACTATTATCCCTCATCCCGCAAATATTCGCCTGGCTGCGAAATTGCTCTCTATTTACGTGTCGCGGACAATGCGCCGCTCAACAGTCTCGTTGTCATGCACTTGGTCAGCGCACAACAACCCGAATCCAGCCGCACATTCACAGCCGCGCGATCCCCCCCGCGCGATCTGATCGCGCTCCTAATCGCGCAGCAATCCGATCGCTCGCTTTCCAGCGACAGCTATCGCGATGACTCATCGAACGCGACGACGTCGGGGCAAAAAAACGACGATTCCGCGGACCGTCGCAATTCTCCGCGCGATCCTGTCAGCGGATTTCGCACGATGACACCGCCCCGCGGAATCGCGGGACTCGCGCGAACCCCGGAACGGGACTTTTCCGTCGCAGCGCGGCGCGCACTTACGTGTGATCCCGCTCGACACCAGAACGCAACCAACTCTAATCCCGCTGGCTCGCGATGCACACAAAGAAAATGGCGTTACACGAAATCACGAGTATAATCAACGATTTCGTCATCTGTTTGTTGTCCTATCGACTTTGCCTGGCTATCGAATCTCGAAAGAGAGAGGCGACGGTGCTGCCACTGTGGGGACGGTGGCGGTGTCTTTGTCTGAGGTGGGAGTGGGAAAGAGAGAGGGGGGAGGGTGGGGAAGGGGAGGGGGAGGGGGAGGACTTTGTTGCTAGGGCAGGAGTGCCAACTGTAGGAAGGAGAGGGGAGGAAGTATTGTTGGAGCAGTGCTGCCAAATGTACGGATTACTCAGTAGAAATACGGCAATTACTTGCGTAAGGATTTTCATACGGATCTTTAAAAATTATGGATTTTAATGTATTCCCTGAATAACCAATTTATGACATCTTTATTTTCCAAGCAGGCAGTAAATATTATTTTTATAAAACGATAATAAACTTGTAAGTGATACAATAATTAAAAGAAAAGAATATCTCTAACAAATTTTCGCAAAGTCTGCATAAAGCAACAAACAAGGACAGTCGCATTGGATTGACAAGAAAAACAAAACAGATGGTAGTGTTGACAGCCCTGACTAAAGAGAGTGAACAACAAAATATAACACCAGACGAATTTGGCGGGCGTTTTGTGACTACAATCAAGACGCAGTTGTTTTAACCGACATAACGAATAGTTGCGAATTCGACGTTGTTTGTACAGTTGTTGTCGACTTAGTGCAAAGATGAGCCAAAATCGATCATTTGGACCGCCGTCAAAAAAGGCCAAATTCAAGTATGTGCAGATGTCCTTGTTGAAGTCGCCGAATTACATCGTCTAACCTCTATACATCAAGATTTCACAAAAGGAATATATACAAAAGATTTTTTTTCATTAACATTATTCGTGTTTCCACTTTTATTGGAAACAACTTAGAATTTAAAGAAAAATCCTTGTTTCAGTACGTTTTTGCATATAAATATGTTTTGGCAATAAAGATTTTTTTTATATTTGTTGATTGTCATAAATTTCACAAGGTTTGAATAAAAATGGTGCAATTTGAATTAAAATTTTGCAATCATAAAATTATTTTAAATTCTGAAGAAAAGACTAAACCTGAGTGAAATATGCGAAAATGCCATATTTGTTTACTTTCTATATTTTGATTTTGTAATTGAATGGTTCTGATTGATAAATTGCGGCATTTTAGAGATGGCGATGAAGAATCTCCAACAAATTTTGAAAGTCTTCTGGCTGACATGCCAGAGGAATGTGAGGATTTCTTCCCTGATGCTTTGGGGCAGGTAAATACGTCAAAACATTTTATTATTTCAATTTAGATAATATGATTTTATATATTTTATTAAAAACAGGGTCCAGAACAAGAAAATACTTCTGAAAAATGGTCGAGACCACCAGTGCCACCACTAAATCCTGACACAGATAGACTAGTTTTTCAACAAATTGAAATTGATCATTATACTGGTAATTATAGATGCCATATCAAAGATTACGAAAAATAAACGAAATTGAATAATAGTTTAGAATGATTTATTTAAAATTAATGGAGTTAATCATTTTTTAATGTTTAAACTGAAACTCGTAATACATACACTTGAATTGAACCACAAGACAGACTCTAACATTCTTTATTAATAATTTAAATGGAAATTCTGTTCTGCAAGTATCTTCATTTTCATAAAGTGTTTAATCTAATTTCCATTTTGTTTATTTTATGTGAATTTGCTCATATTCTATTCAAATCCTTTATGTACTGTTGGATTTGATTTTTATGTCAAATATTCAAATTAATTTCTAATAATCATTGCAGGAAGACCTTTACCAGGAATGCCAGGATGCAAAGTTGGGCCAGTTCCTGTGATGAGGATGTTTGGTGTTAATGACAATGGAAATTCTATTTGCTGCCACGTTCATGGATTTTGTCCTTATTTGTATGTCACTGCTCCGCCAAAATTCACCACGTCCCATACAAAACCATTCATGGTAACCAAAAACCTCATAAATAAATCTAACAAAGAAAGCAAGAACAAAATGTGCATCCATTTTGCATATGTTGCATATCTATTCTTTGTTTACTCATTTCCGATTAATTTAGGCTGCACTGAATGAAGCCCTGAAAAATGACACACGTTCCAACCCAGACAATGTCCAGGAATTCGTATTGGCTGTTGAAATGGTCCATAAACAAACCGTATACGGATATACTGCCGAAGAAAAGACAGCTTTCCTGAAAATCACTTTGGCTTTGCCAAAACTCATTGCGCCGTGTAAACGAATTTTGGAAAAAGAAAGCGTCTTCCCTGAAATGCCTCACACGTATCAGGCATTTGAAAGTAACATCGATTTTGACATTAGGTACTGTCAAAATCATGTGATTGTAAATTAAATTTACATTGCAAATAACAAATTATATTTATATAATTTTCAACTTATTTTCGTAACATAATTTCACTATTTTAACATATTTTCAAAATAATTTAACTGTTATACTTTAATTTCAAATAAAATTGAATTTCGAAGTAAAATTCACATTTAAATTTCAAGTTTTCAACTTCAAATATAAACATTTTTAATTATTTTACCATATAGCTGAATGAATAATTTGCAAACAGGTTCATGGTTGATACTTTAACGTTGGGTTGCACATGGATCGAGTTACCGCCAAAAACATGGAAAATCCGTGGAAAAAAGGGTCATAATTTGGATCATCTTACTCGTTGCCAATTAGAGGTCGACGTTGCTTGGAACAAATTTATTGCTCATACTCCTGAAGGGGAATGGGCCAGATTGGCTCCATTCCGAATTTTAAGCTTCGATATTGAGTGTGCAGGAAGAAAAGGTGCCAGTTTTAAAATCATTCATTCAATATTCAATATTATTAACAAATATAATGGAATTTAATCATAATTGTCACCATACTATTTACCTATTAAAGTATATTCAATCTGATTAATCAATAGGGAAGTTAATATATCTATTGATTAATCAGAAATATTTATTTGCTACGTATTTTCAGTACATTTTCTATATGTTAGAACTATGTTGAAAAACATTTTTTAAATAATTCAATTTTTACATACATTTCAATCAAATTTCGTAACTGATTTGCTATTAAATTTGATTGAAATAATAAATTTCGAACTCAGTTCTATTACTTGCACTAATTGAGTAAGATTTAATGAGTCCGAAAGGGTTTTTGTATCTATTTTTAATTTATAATCAATAATTTAAAGGTATATTTCCTGAACCTCAACATGACCCCGTAATTCAAATCGCAAACATGGTCATAAGACAAGGAGACCCGGAGCCATTTTTACGAAACATTTTCACTCTAAACACTTGCGCTCCTATCGTTGGATGTCAAGTATTGAGTTTTGACACTGAAAAGAAACTCTTGGAGGTAATTATTGATGGAAATAATGTAATGAAAATAACTATCTTTTGCGATGTCATGATTGTTAATGACTAAAACTTTTCAGGCATGGGCCAACTTCGTGCGTCAGATCGACCCAGACATATTCACCGGTTACAACATCAACAATTTCGATTTCCCTTATCTGATCCAGCGAGCTCAGCACTTGAACGAGCCTAATTTCAGTTACTTGGGTCGAATAAAAAACATCAAATCCGTCATTAGAACGCACGTTCTTCAGAGCAAACAAATGGGCAAACGCGAAAATAAGTCGATTAACTTTGAGGGCCGAGTACCTTTCGACTTGTTGCTGGTAATTTTCTTAATAATAAATAAAATAATAAAACTAAAAATATAAAAATTTTGTTTAATTAAAAAATTAATGAATAAATTTAAAACATTAATGAAATTAACAAAAATTCAAATAAAATGATTGACTTTCTTAATTTTAGGCCTTAGTTCGAGACCACAAGTTGAGATCCTACACCCTCAATGCAGTGAGTTTCCATTTCCTGCAAGAACAAAAAGAAGACGTACATCACAGTATCATTACAGACTTGCAAAACGGAAATGCCCAAACGCGCCGTCGTCTTGCAATTTACTGCTTGAAAGATGCATATCTGCCCCTTCGCTTGTTGGACAAGTTGATGTGCATCATCATTTACATGGAGATGGCGAGAGTCACGGGAGTGTCTCTCTCCAGTTTGCTCACGAGGGGTCAGCAGATCAAAGTCATGTCACAGTTGCTGAGAAAGGTCAAACTTCGTCGCCATTTCTTAAAAAATTTCATTATTCAAATTAATGTCAAAAATATATTTTTATTCAGTTGAAAAAATGATGATTTTATTTATTTAAGTCGGATAAATCAATTTTTTTTACTTAAATCAATAAAATGGTCATTTTTTCAACTGAATAAAAATTTAAATTTCAGTTCTTACGTTATTCAATTTTCATAATTTTTTTTAAATATATTTTCAAACATATATTTTAAAATATTAAATGAAAATCGAATTATGAAAATTGGAAATACGTTTTAAATTCACTATCATTGTATTTCAGGCAAAGGAAAAGGACTACTTGATTCCAGTGCATCAAGGACACGGATCCGACGACCAATTCGAAGGAGCGACGGTTATTGAACCATTACGCGGCTATTACACCGATCCGATCGCGACCCTCGATTTTAGTTCCCTATATCCCAGTATCATCATGGCGCACAATCTCTGCTATACCACATTAGTAAACCCGAGCATTCAGCGCAAGTTTAACATTGCCGAAGACGACATCACGAGGACACCCTCGAATTCGTCTTTCGTCAAACAGACGCTCAGAAAAGGTCTCCTCCCGGAAATCCTGGAGAATTTACTGTCCGCCAGAAAGATCGCGAAAGCGGAATTGAAGAAGGAAGAGGACCCTTTGAAGAAGAAAGTATTGGACGGCAGGCAGTACGCTTTGAAAGTGTCTGCCAATTCCGTCTACGGTTTCACGGGAGCCCAAATGGGAAAGTTACCGTGTCTGGAGATTTCGGCGGTAATTTATAATTTTTTTCATTTCATTTAGAAGCTACAGAATTGTTGTCCCACGAAACCTTAAATTAATTATTCACGAAGACAACTGTGATCAAATCAAATTGTACCTTAACTATTGTCCAAATTTGAAAATGTTCAATCAATTTCATCGATATTTTACTAATTGATTCTTTAAATTAATCACTGTATCTTCCAATTTCCAGAGTGTGACGTCTTTCGGACGAACGATGATCGAAAAAACCAAACAGGAAGTGGAGACCCACTATTGCAAAGCAAATGGGTTCGAACACGACGCGACAGTAATTTACGGTGACACCGATTCAGTTATGGTGAAGTTCGGAGTCACTTCTCTTAAAGAGGCTATGGATCTTGGCCAGGAAGCTGCGGAATACGTGTCCTCCAAGTTCATTAAGCCCATCAAACTCGAATTCGAAAAGGTTTATTGCCCGTACCTTTTGATCAATAAAAAACGATACGCCGGGTTGTATTTCACCAACCCAGATAAATATGACAAAATGGACTGCAAGGGCCTGGAAACTGTGAGGAGAGACAACTGCCCTCTGGTGGCTAATGTCATGAATGCTTGTTTGAGGAAACTTTTGATTGATCGGTAATGATTTTTGGCATCAATCATTAATTAATTATTCCTTTTTTTTAATTTTTTGCTAAATTAAGAAAACTTGATTTTGTCAAAACATAGTCATGTTTATACTCAAATTCAAGCATTTTTCATTACAAATCAAGTAATATTAACCGATTTATTCCAAAATCAGGTTTCATATAACGACTTAAAACATCGAAATAGTATACAAATTCTTCCCGCTATTTTCCAATCCGTTTTTCCAAATTCCAGAAACAAAAACGATGCCTTGAACTACGCCAAACAAATCATCAGTGATCTTCTGCGGAACAAAGTGGACATTTCGCAACTCGTAGTGACGAAGGAGCTGACGAAAACCGATTACACAGCTAAACAGGCTCACGTTGAATTGGCCGCGAAAATGAAGAAACGGGACGCAGGAACGGCCCCGAAATTGGGCGATCGAGTGCCTTACGTGTTTATAAACGGCCCAAAAGGCACCCCGGCCTATCTCAAAGCCGAGGACCCGATTTACGTGCTGGAGAACAACATCCCCATCGACACCACCTACTACCTGGAGAACCAGCTGTCGAAACCGTTGATTCGAATCTTTGAGCCCATTTTGGGCGAGAAGGCGGAGTCGCTGCTCCTGCGAGGAGACCACACGAGGACGAAATCGGTCGCGACGTCGAAGGTTGGCGCTTTGGTGGCGTTCACGAAAAAGAAGGAGACGTGTTTGGGATGCCGAGCTGTGCTAACGGCGGACAGGGAGAAGGGAGCTTTGTGCAAACATTGCGAACCGAGGGAGGCGGAGTTTTATGTCAATGAATTGGAAACTTGCAAGCAATTGGAGGAGAAGTTTTGCAGACTTTGGACTGAGTGCCAGAGGTGCCAAGGGAGTTTACACCAGGAAATTCTTTGCACAAGGTGATTTAAAAAAAGACCACAGTAGAAATGGAAATTCTGAAAATCTCTGAGAAACTCTGAAAACCTCTGACAGTCCCAATTTTGAGAGATTTTCAGAGTTTTTCAGAATATTTTGCAGACTTTTACAGAGATTTTATTTCTACAAGGGGAGAACATGTAAACATGTTAATCTAAAGAAATTTCGATTAATTATAACATATTTACGGAAAATTTAGAATAAATAAGGTTCTATTTAAATAATCGAGATAAATGGTTAATTTTTAAATATTTTTTCAGTCGAGATTGCCCTATTTTCTACATGAGAACGAAAGTTCGAATGGACTTGGAGACCCAGAAGAAAAAGGTCGACCGATTTAGTATTCCGGAATGGTAGTGATGTACAGCTGAGTGCGTGCGAGAGTTTGCGTCCACTGTCTGTTACGATGTATTTAAGAATTGTCAAATGTCAAATAAATGTTCGTCGAATGACAATCGATTTTACCAATGTATATTCATTGAGATCCTTGGACATTTCATTAGTCAGATAGGATATATAAAAATAACATTTTAGAATGTTATTTCATGCCTTCGACGAAGCACTGTGTGCGCCATCTCTGAAAGCGTCGAGTAAACGCTACTGACCCAGATTTCGGTGCCGGTTTACAGCGCTCTTCTATTTTCTGGACGCTCACTTTCTGGACCGTTGTAGCGACCCTCATTTATGGTAGTACCGAGAGTATCGACTCTCGGTACAACCATTGTATAAATCTACAGTCGACTTTACTGTGTCATAGTTGTAACAAAACTAACCGCAACTATATTAACAAACGAGATTGACTGCCAATCTTTGTTAAACTCAACGTTTGCCATACCTATAGCGCAATACATAACGTGCAATACGTCATCAAAGTAAACGAAGATAACAAACTGAAGAGTGGGGCTATAGTCAACATCAGTAATTCCTTTACGACTAGTCTTTCGCCAAACGAGTAAAACAAACCAGTGTATAGGTATCCAGTGATAGGCCATTTTAAAATTCAAAGGGTATTCCAGGTTTTGCAAGGTATAAAATCCTGTTTTTCAAGGTTTTTTTGAAAAATTTAATCACAATAAATAGTGACGTTTTTATGGATACGTATTCGAATACATATATATAAGTTGATGTTTGACAAGAAAGGATTTATCACGCTTGTTATTCTAATACACTTCACATCATGTTGATTAAGGTGGTGTCTCAAGCGAAGAGTAAGTTTGAATTGACTGTTTAGCACGAAAGCCATGTTTAATTACATGCTTAAAACCATCTTTTCATCATGAAACGAATCGTTTCATAATGAAAGGATTTTCCGCTCAATATATCGACAAAACTAAATCCTTTCATAATAAAAGGAATAGTT
>JABFPB010004117.1:0-15530 GCA_022817645.1 Ceratoteleas bidentatus | reverse complement strand
CTAGACATGTCCCGCCACGCGCGGAGTTCAGACCGGTGGAGTCCAGTGATGTCCCCGGAGTACACGCTTTCTACATTGGAATGTTTTATTCGGTTTTTATCTCCCAGCGTTTCTTCACGGTCCGCGCTGATTATTTTTGTTCTATTACTATAGTATCGGTTCTTTTTTCCTCCATGGTCCTTGCCACCAGAATACAGGAAAATCAATTTCCCTTCCTAGGGAAAGTTACGGGAAGATTTTATTTACTCCCGGGTGGTCGGAAATAGGTCACTTTCCTCCCGGTTTTCAGGGTGGAAAAGGACACTTCCCATGGCACGTTTTACAAAAAAGTAATTTTTTCCATTAATCGTAAAATATCAGGTATTTCACAGAAATATAATACTAGTGAGATTCTGGGATTTGAGTGGAATGTTTTGAGACACGCAAATATATTGTTTTACAATGCGTGAATGAGTAATTTGAAAAGTATGTTTTATAATTAATATGTTCGTAAAATATATTTTAGATAGTTTCATAATAATAAATGACAAATTTTAATATAATTTTATAACGCTTTGTTTTCATTTCTAATAATTATTCTCAAAAGCACAATTGATGAACAATTGACCCGCAGATTGAATATTTACTTCAAAGGGAAAATAATTGTCACCATTTTTATGTGAAATTCTCTACTTAATTTTCTACAACTGAACGACTTTTGAGTGCTTCATTACTGGAGTTAGGTAAATTGTACGTAAATATGATAGAATCCTGAATTTATATAAATTGCTTGTTAATATTCTTCCTCATTATGCTAGTCGACGCAAATAGTTTAAATGACTAAAATTAGAAATTATATGACTAATTTAAATACTGAAATTATTATCAAACAGGGCTTTGCCATTTCTATGAAAAGTGTTTTGAATTTCTGTGAATGTTATTAAGTCGATTCAAATATTCACACACATGAAACATAATGTATGTGTAATTATTTATATAAACAATTTACATATTCATTTATTTGTACTCTCAAATAATATTCATTATCGAAGAAACAAATTCACAGTGACTACAAGTCATCAGAGTGAACGATACATTGAAAAAAATGTATCGTTCCAATTCATTTTTTAAAGGAGCTATAACTGAGTGATTTGTATCGAAATAGGAAATAAGATTTTCAAACAAAAAATGTTTGCAACAACCAGAACGGTACAAATTGATGATGCAAATACGTCGGGGATATAGCGAAAAAAAAATTATTAGCCGCGATGAACTTGGCGCATAATGTGATCTAAAAATTTAATGATAAGTAATCATGTTGTAAAGAAAGTTTACAGCCTCTTGGGTTTTGCTTTGAAATATTTAACGAACACGTGTATGCGCGCGCGAAATGCCACGATTAAAACTGACATGTCAGGTTTATGCAAGGGTGCGTAAAATAAATAGGGCAGGTATTAATGCTGGGCAATCATGTCATTAAATGTTACAGGTTTATGCGAATGCTCCAAAGGCGTAAAAGCTTGGCGTTACGTTTTTATTTTGCCAGGAAATGGGGTCAAAACCATCATGACTTTTTTTTATTAAACTCCGCTTTTGCTAGTTTACAGGATCGTTAATTGAAAGAGGTTATGTGAAATAATCGGCCAAAGAATATAAATTGACGATTAATTGAGGACTCAAATGGAATGGGATTCTGGCTCTTGACTTTTGATAAGATAGTATCAAACTCGACATGAGAGTAATTCTGTTTTATTAGGGACTCGAGTAAATGGTTTAGTTACTGTAAAATCTAGGTTTATTAGCGGATGACATATTTCTTGCTCGAAATTTATCTAAAAATGTTATCGTTGGAAAAATAGGTTCTACAGTAAGAAATACTTTCAACTAAGTTTTTTGAGTTTCTTCGACGCTATTCGAATAACTTTAATGAAATTTCACTGTCAAAATGTTACAATTTACAGCTGAAACTCGAATGCAATTTTACTCATTCAAACTCAAATGGTATAAATACAAAACCTTTTTAAGACCAAAATTTGTTAAACTGCAATTAAAAATCGTTATCTCCTCAAACATGTTTTTTTTTCATTTTCATGAGCAAGAAAATATCTCGCAAAATAAAGCGGATTTACATTTTTCGCAGCGACAGTCTCGTGTAAAGCGATATTGGCGTAATAATTAAATGCGAATTTGAACGCGAAAAGTAATGCACGATTGGCGATACGTCGTTGCCTTTTTTGCCGGCAAATTCGCGCAGCATCAGAGTTACGATCGCGACGTGCGAAGCATCGCTGTAAAAACGCAGGCGAAATTGCGTTGGGGCAAAACTGGCCCGGGTCGCCGCGACAATTGCGGATTTCCTAATTAAGCGCGGGAGCATTATTAATAATTTCGCGTCAAACTTTGTCGAGATTAATTCGCGTAGCGTCCGAGCACGCGTCTTGGTGTCACGTAACCGGGGAGATGAATTAGGGCTTTAATACTGTAGTGGCGTATTTAGACTTGGGTAATTCGACTACCGATTTGATTTTTTTATAAGCAGTGACGTATTCTGGAGATTCGTTAGGGTGAAAGAGATTGAGGTTAAGTGGAGCCGACAGAAGTTTCGCATAGTAATTCTCAGGCGGTAAAAACATTCTGAAAAAATCTGTAAAGTTCCTCTAAAAATAGTTGCAAAAATTCTGGTAATCTCTAAAAACTACGAAAAAATGTAAAATTCTACAAACTTTGTAAAACTTTACAAAATTCTGAAAAAAGTCGCTCTAGTTAATATGTTCATAAGTATTTAATAATTTACTAATGAATTGAGGAAAATTCCTTAATTCATTTTGTTAGTATTAATGATTCTTAAATCTTAAAGTTAACGAAACAGATGTAAAATTACACACAGACTAAACCTGATTTATTAGCTACAATTTTACACAAGTTTTTTAATGCAGTAAATTTAGGATGATGAATGACCTTTATCCGATTCGATGCAATTTTCAGTGCAACTTTGTGTTGCGCCAGACATTTGAAGGCGTTCCTTATTTAAGAATTCAGGACCTAGAAAATGTACCGAAGTAGATGTTTCAGATGAAAGTTTTACTTCGAAGAAATGGATCTTTTGAGAGCTTATTCCGGAGAAGGTTGGAAGGGTTGTTTTAGAAAAAGTTCAGTGGGTGTATCTTACAACTGTAATTCTCATTTGATTTTTGTCGATTTAATTAGACTTAATAAATCTTACTTATTGTAAAAAAACTTGTAATAACTTTATTTTTCAGAATATTACAATTTAATAAATTGTAATATAGAAGGTTTTTTAAAAGAATAAATTGAATTAATTCTTTTAAAAAACCTTTTATTTTTCTTTAACTTAAAGTTACATAAAATCACTCAAATCAAACTGGTATACTATAAACAAAGTTGTGGAATTACGATCCGTACTTTTATCTTTTTTGAAACTTTTATGCAACTTTTTCTTTCTAAAATAGTTCCATAAAAGTTTCAAAAAAGATAAAAGTACTGATCGTAATTCCACAACAGATGTATTTTTAACTTTTTTTAGATACTTTGTTTTACCGTGTAACATTTCGAAAAATCTCACTTGCATTATGTAGTTATTATATAGAAACGTCACATAAATAAGCGGAAACTAAAGTAGCACATTGTTTGAAATGAGAAGTTGTACCCTGTAAACTTTAGGAAACAATAATTGTGTTGAAGTTAAGTTTAGTGTGAAGATTAAATAAAGTTATTACGCATAGTTTCGAAAATGGAAACACATTTCTTATACTATATATTCAACCGTAAACATTCTTTATCGAGGTGTCCTCTCTGGAAAATTATTGAAAACCAATATAAGTCGATATCGAGATATTTATATTTTTATTGTTATCGTTTAATATTTAGTGCAAATACTTCTTTTCCAGAAAGATATAAAAGAATTCCAGACAGACCTTGAACAAATTTCATTTTGACAAATAGTGAGTGAAATTCATGCAAGACAAATTTTGTTTGACCTTACAAAAATTACCATTTCAAATAATAAACATTGTTCATGAATGACATTTTTTGCTGTTTAAAATAAGAAGCATTAGCATTGTAAATCAGAAAATGGGTGGATCTTGGCGCCCAAATGTCATATAGCCTTTAATGTAACGGGTTACCACTTCAAATAATAAAGCGCTTAAATAAAACGTCATAGCAAAAGTGATTTTTCATTTTCATATAGAATTTACTCGTGATAATTCATATTCAGAATGATGCACATACATTAAAAAGGATGGATGGTTAATTAATTAACGAAATGCGACGGAGGCTGGCGATATTTTTTAATTTCGAGATTGAAACTGAGATTCATGACAAGCTCGATTAGATTGTCCGATTTGGCATTCCAGAAATAATTTTCAGCTGATTCGTAAACTAATGGAAAACAAGTTTTACTTGCTATTATCTAAGTCTTATTATTTTCAGACTGCTTTAAATAAGTCAGATTTAAATCATTGGATTTAACGTGAAAACATCTTCTGAATTTTTACTAACAATGATTTCTTTTCTGCGATTTTTATACGATGTTTTTCAATAATGAACTGATTTTCGTAATTCAGTGCTCCTAAGGAACAATATCTTTAAACAATTTTTGTCAACATATGTTTGGTTCGTTTATATTTCTTTGGGTAACCATTATCCAAACATGGTGATGTTTATATTCGAATTAAAAGCTTCTTACTCCTAAACATAAAAAAATAGCTTTCGTGTAACGTTGAAATATTTTTCAATTTCTCACCTAACATCTTAGTAATATCTTAAGTCTCTCACAATAATTCATATTCATTCGTATCTGACTAGCTTTCACATAAAACTCCCAAATTCCTGTGATTTTACTGCAGCATTTCCTTGTAAACTCTTGGAAAGTCGTCTAAAACCATAAAAAACAAGGAACTTCAAAGATCCAGACTTCTCCAGGAAACCAGCGTAAGGGCAAAATTGCGGTTCCGTTTCTCGGCGTCCCGTTCTTTTTCCGACGAAAACCATTGCTCATTCACGCAGCGGCGACCGACAATGCTATTGTTTTGAGCGTTCAGACGAAAAATCCGGCCGGCTGCGTAGCGTCCTTCCTTCCTCCGGCGGCGCAATGGCATTAAGCACGCGTAAGTATCCGCGCGAAGTGGCGCGCGCGTGTGTCTACCTGGCTCCGGAGGCGGATGCGGGGAACGCCTCGCGGAGGAAACGAAGAGCAGCGTCGCGAGCGAGAGGAAGCGAGGGAGGCACCAGCTCTTACTTAACGCGAATGCAAAATGGAACGGTAACTAATTCAGACTACGGCGCCTGATTTATCGGCTTCCGGATTTTCATTCCACCGAGATCTTTGTCGCCGCTCCAAGTATCGAGCGACAAGTATGTTTTACGAGCGTCGTCGCCACGGATTTGTCTCGCGATACGTTTTTACCGCGCGTATTGCCTTTTCCGTCCGATTTTTGCTTTCTTTTTGTTGCGGTGTCCTTTTACATCGCCATTTTTTTCTCAAAGTAGAATAGATCGGTGTCGCCATCTGCCAGATATGATTTGTCGGGAGTGCCCGATTGCCGTTTTCTTTTTGTAAGACCTTTGGGAATTAAGTACCATTCTTGCGTAAACCAAAGTTCTTAAAGCGTGAGTGGTTTTCCAGGTTACTATCGACGGAGAGACTGCTGGGTAAATAGTTGATTTGAGGGTTCATGACAAGTCTTGACAGATCATTTTAAATACATTAGTAAACTTATTAGTAAAGTTATTTATGAATATTTACTCATTAGTCGGGGGAATTTTTTTTTATAAATTATATCTCGGTAACGGCGGATGTGAGCTTTTAAAGGTTTAGTCAGAACTTTAGTGAGAACGGTACGAAAGCGGTGTTTTACGCAAACAACAGATGTTTTACATTTTACTTACGGGATCGGGTTGAAAGAAAAATAGCTTTAATAGAAGGAAGTGCTTTTACATTATAAAATAAATGTGATTTTTAAAATACTCTTATGGCAGATTTAAAACGTCTGAACGTTCTCAATTTCAGCCTATCCTTTTGATATGGAAAACACTTAGAACTGTTTCAAATCTTCGTAAAAAGTGCTTTCAAACAGCACACTTGTTTCCATAGTGTATCGAATTTTTAAACGTTTTTAATGTCTTCTTTATAAAATAATGATCCATACAGAGTCAAGATATTTTTAATGCTTTTTCACAAAAATATCTTAAAGTTATATATTTCGGTATTTCAATGTTTGATGAGAAGATAAAAAACCTTTCGATGAGCTATTTATTTCGAATGGCATTCGAATGAACCATTTGAGTCTTAAGAAAAGATTTTTAATGAACGATCCGTAAATTAAGGGATAGGATGCAAAGACTGTGTTAATCTCTAATAGGGGATGTGGTAGAAGTTATTAACTGAGTTTTCAACGCGAATCATGCAAGAATTGTAAAGAATTTAGTGCCCAGAATATTAAAAAAATAGCATTGCACTGGATTCACGACTTTTTTGTATTATATACACAAATCTTAAAAATCTTCATGTTATGTTGAAAAGAGTGTAATTTTGTGATGATCTGTTTATTGTAATAAAATTTAATTGTATGATGAAATAATTTGTTTTAAACTGAATAGGTAATAGTTTTATATTAAAACGATTCCTGTTATTATGAAATGATTTCGTTTTACCGTTATATTGAGCGGAAAATCTTTTCATTACGAATCGATTCCTTCCATGATGAAAAGATTGTTCTAAGAGTGTATTTATAAACTTCCTATCCGTACAAATATCTTGCTTCATTTTGTGTTTGCATAAGCCTTCTGTTTACATTTTGTGTTTAATGATAATATCTGTATGTAAACATCAACCGTTTACGTATTCTTTGCATGTAAACAGATTTCAAAATAAAAAAAATTTTCCTTTTTTTCTTATCTTTTGAAGTATCTCGTTTTCGGGATTATGAAACGAATATAAACTGCAGAATATCAATACTTTATAATCACCATCGTCTTACTCAAACACTTAGAAACACGATTATTCACCCCCGTTAAGCATGTCACCGAAAATATATTCATACGCGTAAACTTTTATCGCGTTTATAACCCTTTTTATCGTCACCTTTGCCCAATGTCGAAGAAAAACAGCGATAAAATATTTAATTCGCGTGTCCGCGTGTCGTCATCTTCGTTGGAAACTTCGGCAGAAGTCGCCCGTTCTGTGCGATTAACTTTTGGAAAACGCGATCTCTCGTTGAAACAATGCCACAAAAAGTCGAAAAAGGCTCTACGGCCGAAATAACACTGGAAACTCCCGTTAGCAATTTAAAAATCGATGTTTCCGGCGTGATGGCCGTCTTACGGCGCCCTGTTTACCAAAACATCTTGAAAACAACAGTAGCAACATCCAGAATTAAGCCCGTTCCTTTGCAATGCAAATCGCGGCAGACGCGAAGATACAGAATACTCGTAATATTCAACCGCTTTCATTAAATCGGCTCTATTTTATTGGCACGGCAATAACGGTTCCATGGCAATCGAAACTTTCGTACAAGCGCCTCGTTCGATCGTATTACTCCTTTTTTTATTTTTTTTGCATTGTTGTCTGATATTCAATGTTTATTTTTCGCGGATGCAGAGAGAGAAAAAGAAAAAAGAATATTAATTAATCTTTCGTATTCAGTGAGCTGGATAGATGAGGAAAAAAATTCCGTTTCTTGTACAAGTATTTTGTTGCGGTGAAAAGTTTGCCTTCCATTACCGGTTGAGTTTTTATTCAACTTAAATTCTGTATTTGATAAAAAACATGTAGATTCAAAAGTGTAAGTAATCACTGAGAACGCATGTTTTCGTTCAACAAAAATTGCTTGAGCAAGATTTTGTGTTTCAAACATACGTTAAGTTACGAAGTAAGTTTGAATTGATTGTGTACCGCTAAAAGTTGTTTTTCTAAAAATATTAAGTTTTTTTTGCCAAAAAATACTTTTGGTGAAAAAAGGCTCAAAATTTCTTTCAACTTTATTTCTTTAAATTGTCAAATTATACATTACGGTCAAAATAACTGAATTTTGCTTATTTCTTCGAAACTTTGAAACATAATCAAATCGTATCTAATTTTTCCAATATACCTTCTTCCAAAATCCATTAACAAAAACATTTGTTTACGTTCTCAGCCCTCACAATTTCCATGTCAGCGAAAAAATGTCTCTTCGCGTTTGCGCGATAAAACATCCCAATCGAAAAACTGAATGTTGATAGTGTCAGACGTGTCGGTGACAGCGCCGACACAAGTTTATTAGCCAAAGCGTCGCGTAATACTTTCAAACAGCGCCGGAATTACACATGGCGATAACGTCGCCTTGGTGACGATTCGATTCGACAAAGCGGCCGCCCGTCGACGTTGTCCTCGAGCGCTTTCGATACTGAGTATGTGTTAAGTTTTCTTGCCCGGTAAACGATTCTGTCAGCGTGCGATTCAGGGCATAAAAACACCGGCTCGCTTTCCGTGTAGCGAAATAAATTTTATACTGCACTTCATTTCCGGCGCCCAATCGATGAAACTTTTCTGCCCGGACGTACAAAAATCATTTGTTTATCCGCGCGCAGAAGGCCGGTTGGTTAACGCCGGATTTTCGACGGATGTTGATTTCATGTTTACTTTGTCGTGGTAAATGAAATTACACACTGCGATTGGAGGTCGGACAAAAAATTGGACAAAAAATTGAGATCTCCGCGTTGTATCAATGGCGGGCAATTACGAATTAAGCGGTACTAAAATTAGGGTTTCATTGTTTCGGGCTTTTCCGAAAAATTTGATAAGCGAAAAAGCGTCTTGACGCACGATTGATTTTGCGGTTATTTGTATTCGCAGTCGAGACCTTCTCGGAGTTGATTTGCACAAAAAAGTTGCTTGGAAAATCGAGTTTGCCTGCAATGAAATTGTATGACGGATCATCGTTGTAATTTTGTTTTTTAAGAAAACCCATTACTCCCGCTTTCACGCTCGAGCGTAAGCAGGGAGACAAACACAAACATTAGACATAAACACCGGGTAAAACACTGAAGTCGTTGCGAGTCGTGGCTTGACATTAATAACTCCACTTCAGCATTTGCCTAACGTTCAAGAAAACCACGAAAACCTTGAACAAAGTGGCTGACAGTGGGAAATGAACCCGCTACCTCTCGAGTGACAGTCCGTAGGCAAGGAATCGCTACCAACTGAGCTATTGCCTCGGTCGGTAATTTTGTTTTTTCGTCGCGGAAAAACGAACTTTGTTTTAGTCGGCAAATGCAGTTGCGTGATATTTGCGTTCTTTTTGCTCGATGGTGGTTTTTCGTAATTTATGTTTATTTGCGCAATATGTCGTACGAGTAAGCGAACCCATCGGATGGTCAGTCTAAGTGATTCGGACAATATACGGTCAGACCTACGGCGCGCTCCGCTGGCCGTTTGTGAGATCAAAAATAATACCAGCTTTCCGGTCCTTTTTGCGCATGATATTTTTATCTTGGGCACCCGTAATCTTTTTACGTGACAAATAATAAACTTTCGCGTGCAACTTCGTTCAAATACACCATTTTTCGTAACACAAAAATATACTTTGATTTTTCGTTTAACCATATTAAGTTTCAGACTATGGTACCTATACTCGAAATCTGTTTGCAGTAAGAAACATGAGTTAATCTAAAAACAATCCAATCCAAATGAATTTTTTTGTTTTTTATATTTTTTTGTAATTTTGCGCAATCTGACATAAATGAAAACAAATTGTGTGGTTATTTATTATTCTATAAGCGTATACTGAGTCTGTCGCGGTTCGGATCTAATTGCTCTTTTCCTGAGCAAGCGCAAAAATCATTAACAAAATTGCGACGAAAAAAGGAGGACGCGTAAAACTAGTCTTCACTCGTAGATGTCGTTTAAAAATAAGGCTTCCTCCGAGCGTACATTTGTCTTTGAAGGCGTGCTATCTACTTGCATGGGACCAATACTTAAACGAGCAAGTATCATTTTTTCATCTCTTTTCTCCGACTCGAGTGGGCTCTTCGCAGAAACGGTAATGTCATACACACTGCAGCATTCAAGTTCTGCAGTCCTCATCGTGTACTCTTCGCAGTACCGTTGGCACAATTCTCAAGTATTATTTAATCCATAGTGGCACACTAACTACATCGCAAACTATCACGAAAAAAGAGCGATTCGCACGCGCTTCCCTTTGGCCTTTTAAGGGGCTAAAACAAGGCGGACAAAAAGCACGCTCGTTTAAACGATGGGCTAATGAATGTTAATGCGCGCTCGTGAACGCTTAAACGCTTTTCGTACATTTTTTATATTTTAATGGTCCCGCTCACTTATTAATCGGACCCGTAAATGACACTTTGCCGGTCGAGCCCGGGACGCGCGGCATAAATTATGAATGTATATTGCGAGCGAACACCGATACCGCGGACATGTCGGTGAGCCCGTCGTGACAATTAATACGGCTGTACGTGGCTTTGATGACGCATACAATATCCGGTTCGCGCCATCGAGAGGCGTAAGTCCGTTTGGCTTTGTATTTATTTTTACAGGACAGCAGCTGGGGCGTGAATGGGAATTTTTTCTGGACGAAACGCGGAAAATAAAGTTTGAAATGGGAGATTTCGGCTGGGTGAATTGATCGCGAAGGTCAGAGAAATGGCGAGTTTTGAACTCAGTTACTGACCGGATTATTGGGACATGTTTGGTAAAAGTTCGTAGATATTTAGGTTAAATTCTATTTCATTGTTCGGTAGAGTTTTTTTATAGGTTAGGTTTTGTTGGTATTTTTGACGGCATTGTTAGTTTTTTTCTGGTACGTTAGGTTAAGTATTATTAGGTTTTGAACTGAATTTTGATTAGTGTGATGAGAAGTGCTCGGTAGAAGTTCGTAGATTTTCAGGTTAGGTTCTAATTCACTGTCATCGTCAGAGTTATAATTACCAATTAGTCCCTATAGCTTTTAAAGTGTGGTTATAAGTCCAATTCCAGTTTTTTGGATACAGTCAATTTGGACTTGCTTTAATTCCCTCTTGGAGTTGATTAAACTTCTTTATGGAATTCTAGAATTTCCAACTCGATCGAATCTCCAATGTTTCTCAATGAACACACAAGTGAAACATTTTCTTAAGATAACCCGTATTCACGCTCCCAATTTTAAAAAAATATGTTTAATTTTGCACCTGACTCTCCGCGATTTTTAATCTTCCACTTGAAATGTTAAAATTTTCATCTTAGACTCTCAGTCAGCGACGCAAAAAACCCACACGACCTGCCCTCACTTTGACGCTCGCTATTTCTAACCGCAACATTCGCCGTCGCGAAATTCAAATTCCACGCTTCGCGAATCGTCATTCATACTACAGCCGCAAAAAAATGTCCACGCATCGTCACGATAATTTCATTATACAACGTTACAACGAAATTACCTACATCGAAAATATAAGTACCCGTCCGATGATTAATGAAAGCACAATCTAATCCAATTATTCTCAGTTAATCAGCTAATCAGGATGAAAATTCGCGTTAACTCGCTAAATCGGATCACGCATCGTTTGTCAAATTCATCTATACGGCCAAAATAAGTGCTTTGAGATTGGCCTTTTTCAATTTCCCGCGCGTCCTTTCAAGTCGAGGCGGTCCACTTTCGATTCATTTTCATTAACTCGTCGGCATTCAAGTCGCTATCTCCATTTGCGCGATTCAATTCGTCATCGTCAATTCATCAATTCATCGTCTCCCGCGCGAACTCGACTTTTTAGCATCTCTCCCTCGCTATTATCGGAATTAGTTTCTTAAACGCAAAATATGGGTACAAAATAATCAAAAACGTCGCGCGAAATTGCATATTGATGGACCGAGTTCGGACTCGCAGTCGCGGAACAATCGAATGCCGCGATGGGCAAATTAAATGCATGTATTGTGGCGCTATGATAAACACGACGAAAACACAGAATTTTCTAATGTTCGTCTAATATTCGTCACGCGGCTGACTTGTCAATTCAAGCGATTTAATTAGTCAGCGAGTTCATTGTTGAGATTCCCGCGCATTATGTGCCTTCCTTAATATGGCGGCTCAAACCGAACTTGGAAGTTTGAAGAGATGATGCATGAATATGCAAGAACTTTCGCGACTGAAAGTTGGCATCGTCGAGAAAACGCGCGAGTCTGCACCAGAAAGTGAGCGCCATTTATACAGCCACGCCGGTGTTGGTGTTTTTAGAAATGTCTCCGTAGAAAAAGGTCGCCTGGGATTTAAATTAAACGCTGCAGAAAGGAGTCGCCGAGTTTTGATTTATTGGCGAAATGGCGAATCTATTAATGAGGTACCTATAGACGCGCCATGACTAGTATTTTTAACAGAAATGGAAATATTTCAGTGCTAGAAATGTCACGGCTGTTCTATTCTTATTGATCGTACTTAGAAAAGACCGGGGAAGACAAGAAGAGAAAAGTTGGAAAGAGTTGGAGTTTGTTTATGAAATCTGCTTATATTAACGTTTCAGGTGTTAGAAGTCCTGTCATTTGAGAATAAATCTGACGGTGATTGGACGAATTGGGAAAAAAGTCCATTTTATTTTGTAAAACCCCTAAATGTGAGTATATTTAAAATACCTATAAAGTCACTTTTAAAAACATGACTGGGGCTGTGAATAAGTTTGAGTGTGAATACTTTTTTTAATCATATTTGGGTTGATAAAAATGCATAAAATTATTATTAAGTGTTTAATTCTTGTATTTAATAATAATTAATATTTTTTATATATGTATAAATGAATATATAAAATATGTAAAAAAAGATATAAAATAACAGATTTATAAATAAATTTCAAATAGCAGTTTAACCATTTATAAAAGTCGTCAATGTTTATAGATATCTAACTACAAATCCCGATTTATAATTCATAGAAAGTCGATTTCTTCATTTAAACTGAATGAGAACGAATATTTTCATAGATTCTAGAATGTGTTAAATTATCGATGCAACAGTAAATAATTCTAAAAAGCTTTACCCCTGCTAACTACCTCAGTGATAACCAAAAAATTTGACCTAAACCACAGTGATCAACAAAAACAATCTTTTTTCCGAGCGTATCACTGTTTTAAATAAAAGCTGTGCATGAAATGATTGTTAGTATTTGAATACAATACGTTCCTCAGTAAACTGACTTTATTGAAAATTTACAGTTTTTTCCATAACGTTTATTTTGTTCAATTTTTTAAATGGGTAAAGCGATATTAAGTCGAAATCTCTCTGGGATTTCTTTCACTGTGATGATATCAGATACGTGAAAATAAACAATATAAAACACAATAATGGTATTATGAAGACGTATTAAATGTCGCAATTTATTATTTTTCCAAAACTCTTTCGATCGATACTTCCTTTTTATCCGCAATTTTGGTGCAGAAACGCACCTTTATTTACGCGACTTGTTGGTTCGAGGTACAGTAATTTGTTATTCATCATTAAATAATGTTGAACTCCGGCCGCCTGAATCGATGCTCGGTTTAGATTTCAAATATTTACCGCCGATTGTTCATTAAGCTTTTATGCGCGGCAGTTTATTAGGTCAGGGAGTTGCGTTGCTACGTGGCAGCTGCTGATTCGTAAGTAAGTCGCGCAACAGCGCCCCTGCCGTACAAAAAGTGGCGTGGAAAATCGAACGCCTCTTCGGCATAAATTATGACCGGAATCACCAGTCCGAATCGTGGTAATCCGATAGCCATTTCCGGCTGACCGGAAAGCGGAAACGGCGTGCCGTTGTGCGTTTTGAAATTTTGGCGGGAAGCGACAATTCAGGAGTAATGTCCACTGAAAATAGGCTAATATATTATATTCCGAGAAAACTATTGTTATTGAAATTATTCTTAGTTTATTCTTCATTTAGTCCTTTAAATATATATAATTTCTAAAATTTAAACCTAAATGCTTGGAAAATGTTGAAAACTAATCACCTAAATATGTTTCAAAACGCCGTTTCAAATAAAAATGTCATTTTCTCTCAACAAATAAATGCTTGATTAATATTTTTTATAAATTAATTATTACACATTCATTTTGTGTTCATAGCTGGGTATTTTTTCAAAAACAATTCCTGATTTAAATTAGGTGGTAAGATATCAAATTAAAAAAAAATTATGCCTAATAATCGACATGATGTGGGTAATGAATCGAGATTAGGGGCATGAATAATGAAACCGATCGTGGTTAATTTCCGGGGGGCAGGGGTAGCCCGCGAAGTGGCTGTATTTTATTGAGCGTCCGAATCGCGAGGCGAATTGCAGGGATAAATGTTCGTACTCTTTTAATTACTGAGGCTTTCTCGAGAACCGCGAGATGCGAAGAGCAGTCGGACATCGAACGAATGTTGAAGAGCGAAAAGTTTGAGAAAAGGAGCGGTTTTAAAACCGAGTGGCTTAAGATGGGTCTGTTAAACCGGGGAAGGTCGGGTGAGAGGGAGGGGGTGCTTTGCAGGTGGCTCACGTGCGCGACCGAAAAAAGTTCGGGAAAGGGATGAAGGCGAGAGGTTAAGAGGTTACATCGCTGGAGAGCTGGAAATCGGTCATTTGGAGCAGGACTTGTGGGGAAAATGTGGCGCAACGACTAGTGCGCCGACTTTTCTATTGTGTTTCCATTTTCGGTGGTGTGGAAGTTGTTCGTAGTATCTTATGAGATAGTCAGAAAATTTGAATAAGTGAAACGTTCCGTTGAAAAAGTGGCGGAGAAGTTGTTTGAATAAGTGAATGGTCGGCTGATAAGAGAATATTAAATTTTTCTTAAATGAGTCAACATCCGTTGGTTCAATGGTTGAAAAGCGTAAAGTTTTTAGATGAGTAAAAAATGCACGTTTTTAATTTACATTGAAGTAGCGGTATTCTAAAGGATATTGGTCAATATTAACAGCTGGGAATGAATTAAATGAAGATTGCAATGAAATTCTATTCAATGACATTCAAATGCATTACAGGGGGAGAAAATATACCAGTAGTTATATTTCTAAACTGGGCTTTTAGATTCTATAAAGGTGTATGTTTTGTGGAAATAGATTTTTAAATTGTAAAAAATAATGTTTCATTTATATTCATTTATCATCTTAGCCCTCAGAAAAATATTCGGTTTACTTTAAGAATATTGTCCTCTAACAACCAATCTGTTTAATTTAATACGATTTCCTCTTGCGCGCAAAATATTATTTTGAAGGCAAGAGTAATCAATATTTGCCTCGAAAATAAATTAAGTTTAATCTAATTTATTTTTACAGTAACTGGACTTTATCATGATTTTAACAAGTTTTGACAAACTCTGGTTTTTCAACATTCTGAAAACATGTGTTTTGTTTAGTATTTGTATCAAACTGGAAACTTCACAAAGACTCGCGATTTCTATACTCGCCTAAACAATCGTATATTTAGGCGAAATGTAAAACGATAAAAGAGTTTCTGCAATTTTGAGATTAGGATACAACAGTGGAATAGTACATTGTGCACCTAGGGAGGAAAGTACGCGATTATTCCCGCGGGTGAAGGTGGCAGCCCGAGCCGAAGG
>JABFPB010004116.1:0-15531 GCA_022817645.1 Ceratoteleas bidentatus | reverse complement strand
TTCTTTTTTTATTGTACCAATCACGCTCACGACCTGAAGGCATTTTCAAGGTCGGGTTTACTGATATATCGCCTTAACACAGTTGCTTGTTGTTTGCACAACATGTGCATATTGGAGGGAATAAACTTAGAAGTTCAAGATGATATAAATATGGACGAATATGACGAACGAATATGACGATAATGAAGATAATAATTATGATGTTATTGAACATTTATTCATATGACGATGCTCAAGTTCTTCTTGAAAATGTTATTATCTCAAAGACTGTAACTAAAGGAAGACCACCAGGGAAATGTCTTAAATTAATAGGGTTAAAAAAAAGTGGAAACTAAGATAAAGTAAAAAAGCGAAAGAACATAACGCACGGTCACATATGAAGATTTGCCTATCGAGGAGAAAAAACGAGTTGTTTTTGAATGGCTTTTTCCGCATTTGAATTATTGCGAAACAAAATTAAAACTTTCAGATATTCGTGTTTTAAATAACGAAACGATATGCGATTCTATCCGCGATGACTCTACTGATGTGAACATTCTGGAATCTTTATGCGAAACTAAAAAAGTGTTCAATGCTTTAAAACGAAAAATAATCGCTATAAGAGACGATGTTAAGATATTATGCGGCAAATGTAAACAATCTTTAAAAAGCGTCTGTTGTGTTGCATGCTTAAAATATTATCACCAGCACTGTGTGGATTATTGCGGCAATGAAAACGATGAGAGTTCATGGTTTTGCCCTTCTGGGTAATTCCTTACTTTAGGTACATACTTCAAGAACTAAGTAATATTTTTGCATCCGTCCGAAATTAGGAAACAGATTATTTTTCGTTGATTTTATTTCATTGTTGTGTATCGACCATTACTTCATATCTGTATCTCTATGTACATTTTACTGTTCGTGCTCACCATCTTCGAGCACAAGGAAATAGTTATTTTGGCTTAGTAATTTTGACATATACACGGAAAAAATTTAAGTGCGTCAGACGTCCCCGTAAGTACATCGCCTGTGCTTTTTTCGTGCCGACTTATGCCCCGTGATTCGGGACGTCTGCTGCCAAGAATCGAGGCATCTGACGTACCAAATCAGCACACACGTCGTACCAACTATACAGTGCAACTGAAGTACCAATTCAGTTACAATGTAAAAAGCGAAGGGTTACCTATTGCTCTGTGATTCGGGGCAGCAGCGCTCCCGAATTCGGGACTTCAGACGTACCTAACCTCCGTACAAGATATGTACTTGTACAAGTTCGTCTGGCGTGCCTAAATGTTTTCCGTGTATGTGCGCGAAGAAAGCTTCTGTTAGTTTGATTGGTTCGAGAACTGTACGGATGTAATTCGCCTATTTCCCAATCGTTGAAACTGAGGAAAAAATATATTAACATTAATATATATTATAAATAAAAAATATTGTAAACAGCTTATTTCAATTCAATAAATATATATTTAACAGATCATTTTATTTGTATTACTTACACTAATAATTGTATTTTGACGAAATGTAGAAAAAATGTTAATTTGATTTTAGCTATCAGCCTGTAACAGAGTCCTCCAAACGGGGGGCCACCAGAAATGTGGAAAGTTTAAAATGCCGAAAGATTTATTTTACATAATTTCAGAATGCATACAGACCATTGTGAATAAAGTTGAAACACTATACAAATTAAATAGAATACTAAATGAAATACATAAAGCTTAAAATGTCGATAAAGTAACTTGTATAAGAGACGGTACACATACCATCCAATTATCATATTCATCAGGTTACATAGGATTTAAAATTGCGATTGCCAGTTTTGTATAAAACTCAAAAAGTCGAATATCTGAAAATCTATAAAAGTTGGATTTCAGAAAAATAGTAGTGCATAAAATCTAAAAGGACGAAACTATACTATGCCGCAACACTCATGTGCATAATTTTTCTTATTCATAAGTATTATTTTCAATAAAAACATATTTTTATATTATTTATAGTTTATAATAATTGTTATTGCAAAAATGCATAATGATGAATCATTAAATGTTATAATTTTTGTTTTGAATAATATTCAAAAGGTCGAAATTGAAAACAACATATTAATTAAATTTCATTAATCGTGAATTACATATACTTCAACTTGCATACCGAATAAACTTACGAATCATTGTTATCAATACCCAAGCGAAAACATAAACACTTTTGTCTATATTTATTTAAATGCATACCGCCTAAACTGCATACTGGAACATTTTGCATACTACCAATCAGAACGCACCACAGAATGTTATCGTAGATGGACAGCAATGACCGTGACGCGACGTGAGCGCCCGTGTTATTTGTTTCAAAATGACGATAGATGTCGCTCAAAGACACCTAGCGACGTTAATATTATGGAGAGTTTTCATTGCTATTCTAAAAATTCGCCCCTGGTACATTTGAAATGCAAGTGAAAAATATTTTACAACACTCTTAACTATTCAAACGAATTGTTCGCACGTGCATTATTGTTATCATTATTGCAAACATTTTATAAACTCTAATATTTTATTGCACGTTTTCCAAATCTACTTGGTGTATTGGTTTGAAAATGTTTATTTTTTGAAAAACTAAAATTGAAATCAAAATAAATGTAGATTTGGATAAATAATTTTGTTAACCCATCTTAGACTCGAAAAAAAAAATTGTGAATATGTCGACACATCAAAATCATTAATTGTACATAAGGTTTTTTTCGGTATATCCTATTAAAAGTTTTGACACTAAGAAAATCACACTGAATGGGCTTTTTTATTTTTAAGGTATTTTCAATGAATGCAACATAAATTCATGTATCTCGAGAACAAGATATGTCATTTGTCAAAAATTCGGACATAACCTACAAATAGTACTTTCCCTAACACCAGAAAATATTTTTGGAATATACCCATCATATTCTTCATAAAAAAGTTTCATATGCACCAAGAATATTATTCCTAAATATTTTTAACGAGTCATGGTACATTCAAGAAACAATAAATATGTCCACGGAAAACTGTTTCTGGTATATTTAAAAAATATTTCTGGAGAAAATTTGGAAGCATTAAAAAAATATTGAAATTTTATATTTTATAAATGTTCCAAAAATATTTTTGACACATTCCTGAAATTATTTGAATCAGGAATTTACCAGGAATATATCTCTTGCCCTCTCCCCTAGTATAATTAATGTTCCTGGAATGTACCGTGAATATTTTAAAATATTTTTAAACATTTCTAGAATATTTTAAATATTCCATATTATAGGTACATTGCAGGTATATTGTGTGGTGTTCTCCTACATCGGACTCAGAAAAATTATAATTGTTTTCATTAGATTCAACTGTTTTTGCAGTTTAAAACAGTTTAATTTACAACTCCATATAGACGACTATTCCAAAAAGGTGTTGAATCTACTCGAAACAGGAATTTAAAATAGTTTCAACTCTAAATCGAGTTAATTCAATTGGAAAATCGAGTTTTTTCAGCTCGAAAGTTATATTGAAACCTCTTCAATTAAATTCTGAAGTTTAATTCTAAAGTTTGAAAAATAAGTCTAACTCTGGTTCCAATTTTATTTTACTCAAATCTACTCAGAACAACAAAAAATTTAACAATTGTTTACAGTCTTACAACTTCAATGTTCACTGCAAAAACTCTGCCGGGTCAGACGTCTTAATTGTCACCAAAAATCTTAAATTAAGACACATATTGTCTTATCTAAAATCATCTGCCTACTCACGCATCTAAATACTCACACATCATCATACGATAGACTTTATTAAGTCTATCGTATTTAGACACGTGAGTATACAAGCTATTAAGTATCTTAAAATCGTCTACAAATTAAGGCGCCAGTTTTTAAAGTGTTGACTTGCTTCAACTTAAAGATTTTTCTCAGTGTACACCGCGAACAATATTTCAAAAGAATTTCGATAGAAATTAATACACAACAATTGGATTTTTAGCCAAATTCCGCATTCATTTGAATTGACTGGATTCATTAAACCTGGTTTCAATGCTATAATAATTTTGAGAATTCCATTTTATTAATTCAGGTTAAATAAGTATTAATCTAAATGGAATTGAAAAGAATAGAGATGAATTCACTTTTGAATGTTTGAATACAGATGGTGGAATTGAACAAAAATAAATTCTTTTTGAAGAATTTATCAGGGGATTTCTCGATGAAAATATTGATACATCACCGGAAGAGAACAGAATAGAATGGATTTGGAAATTTAATTCCGATTTCTGAATCTTTCCATCGATGAATTCATTGTTTAGTAATCAATTCATTTCTATTCAATTTTATGATATATATTTGTTTCAGGGAATATTTTCCTTTTCTGTTTTACTCATTTCCTTTGTTCTTATATAAAGTTCAAAATGTGAACCCTTTTTCCGGATTCGACAAAAATCGCTGTAAAAGTGACAGGTCTACAAATGTGTGTGAACGACCAATAGCAAAAGACGAATAACTGAATATAATTATCTTATTCGTCAAGGCGTCAATCACGTGATTTGTGCCCTTTTTATTTGAGAGAGATAGAAAATCGGGACCAAAGACAATAGGGTAATTCAATTTGATTGCTGGGTAACATAAATAATGTTTATGTGAATGATGTGTATAGAAGTTATGTGAATGTATAAATGTTATAAATTATGTATAATTATTAAATATGATATGTGTTGTGTTTATAATTTGTTTATGAGTGAATATGTTACACATGAAAAACTCGTTTCATGCCACAGTGTTGAGCGCCATAAAAACGTATGTAACGTAGAATGTTTACACCATCATTTATGTCAATTTTGAATAATATACAATTTTTATTGGACGGAAAAAAAAGATAGTCGCTGTTACAATTACCCTATACACCAATCTTATTAAATTAAGATATATAGGATTTAAATATAATAGGGTTTCAATTAAAGTGGAGGTTTCAAATAAAAAACGGTTTAAATACAAATACAGTTTTTTTATTTACCGATTTAAATTAACACTGCAACGCTGGAAACAAAAGCATGCCTACCGTAACACGAAAAACATTTTAAAATACTGAATCCTCTCGTAACATAATGTCCAACTGACAAAGTTTGAATCTGCCACTTGGCGGGAAAAGAGATATTTTGTAAATAAAAAAAATGGACAGATCGGATGTTTGCTTGCCGACTATAGCGAGAATCTGCTCTAGTCGGTAAAGAAATATCGGATCATTCAATTTTGTTTATTTGCAAAATATTTCTTTTTGCACTAAATAGCTCAATGTTGCCTGTTGGTTCATCACCTTATGTTCTGGATAATTCTGCGTCTAAAATCTTAAAATTTTTAATCTGACAAATCAGGCATTGGGGATCAAAATTTGAACAATACGCTGAACATGTTCATTACACGAAAAGCAAACAGTCGGATTATTATGGTGGCATTCTTCACAAAGAACGAGATCCATACATGGTAAATTTATGATGGCACGGTTCCTATTCCTGCACGATAGACACTTGAAATCATCTCCTTCAATGTTTGGTTTGATGATCGTCGTTACCCTTTCACGGCA
This sequence comes from Ceratoteleas bidentatus, assembly GCA_022817645.1. Lineage (NCBI taxonomy): Eukaryota > Metazoa > Arthropoda > Insecta > Hymenoptera > Scelionidae > Ceratoteleas > Ceratoteleas bidentatus. The sequence goes on along the minus strand of JABFPB010004116.1, from coordinate 9,976 downwards.
CCAAGGGCACCTCAAAATACCGAATTGTTCATTCGGTTCGCCGTTTATTAGTACTTCCTGAGAAACTTCGACTATTCTGTTGTAACAGTCTTCACAAGTTATAAGTTGTTTACAAGACTGAAAGACGATATTTCTTCTCTGGACTCGACAAACCAAACACACTGTATCGTCATTTCCACCTGCTTCTTCATCTGTATCTGTAATATAAAAGTTTCGTATTCAATTTTACAGCTTCAATTCACTGAAAAGGTCCAACGATTATAAAAAATTCATAATTTTTGAGGATTTGTATTTTTAACACGATTTTTAAAATACTGTCTAAAAACCACATCAATTCTAACGACGCTCTTTCTCCTACAAATTTGCTGTAAAGCGTTAACCAAAGCATAGACAGGCGCATTACTTATTTAACGGTCATCGTATTAAGGGGACTAGCAAGTGAATATTGACCAAAAATTGGTAATTCCCGCATATTATTTTCTATAACTTTTCTTTGTGATATAGTTTTTAAAAAATTCGTCAATATTATAAGGATATCAATATTATAACAATTTATAACGAACAAAATGGCGGCAATTCAAACAGATTAGTTTAGAATTAAGTGCTTTCTGAACATATTTTTATAAATAAATAAAAAAACAATCGGATTTCATTATTTTTTCCAGAAGGTTATGAAAAATAAATTAATTTGATAAAAAGTATTACAGCGATTCATTGAAAAATGACGAAAAAAACATTACCGCTTGCCAGTTATCTCCATTGATACTTTCAAATAAAATATAGAGATACCACTTTGTTTAATGCTACATATTACATTTAGTGTGTAGAATTAAATGCATGATTAAAATAAAGTTATTCTAAATTAATCTCTGTATTACCATTGTTCAATGGATCAATCTCATCCACATCTTCTCCTTCGTTAAGCAGCTCGTTCAATTGTACGTGTACAATATCTCCTGCCCTCAGAGCTGTAACATATTCGATTTTTATTTGCATGCTAATTTTTACATTAATCAGAATATATTAATTTTATACCCAGTTCATAAATTACTTCACAATATATACATTACACATAAACTTATATAGAATTTGTGCTATTAATTATTTGTTAAATATAATTTATTGTTTGAACTCAGATAAATCCTAAAGAACCTCAATATAAACATTTCAGATACATATTTTTACCTATTATATAACAAGTCAATTTTTTATATAGATTAAATACTGCAACAATATGAGTCACATAAATCCAACACAAATTTTATGTCAGTACAATATTTACAAGATTTAACTGAATAAACATAATTCTGCAGACACATTGTTCTTTATTTCAATTATATCATTGCATTTTTTTGACAACAGTAGAGGTATTCTACTGTTGATAGTCTGCACATATAAAATAGAATGAATTCTATTTATTCTATTTTATATGTGCACACTATCAGACGAGTTTCATCAAAATCAATTTTACGAGTTACCTTGCAGTCTTTGTGACCTGAACTGCAGATCAGGAATTACTGGAATACATATATTCCCTCCCAGGTTAATGCGATCTTCGGAGGTGTGGTCGCCGAAATCATTCCAAAATTTCCGCAGCAAGCGTTTTGTAATAACGTATCGCACTAACGGCGTACGGGCTACTGATTTTTTCTCACGTAATCTCAATAAATTTTTGTGAGAAATGCATAAGATGATCATCAGTCGTTCTAGAAATGAAACGATTTCAAATTTGTTACTTTCAAATCTACAGTTATAGAGTACAGTAGCATGGTGTCAAGCATTCATCATAAAACGATAAAATTGTTCCCATATATATCCGGGATGGGTCCGTGAACCCGAATTTACAAGCGCCGAATGGTATGTGGCGCGAACAATTCGTGGTGTCGAATCGATATGAAGCAGAATCGATGTAGCGCCGAATCAATCTGAAGACGAATCGAACTGGCCCCGAATTTACATGGACGCGAAACAATATGGCGCCGAATCGACGTGAACTCGAATCGAATCGGCACCGAAACTACGTGGACACGAAATAACTTCGGTTTTATATCGATGTAAACACAAAAAACCGAAGTTATTTCATTTCCACGTAGTTTCGGTGCCGATTCGATTCGAATTCACATCGATTCGGCGCCATATCGATTCGACATCATGTATTTTCTGCACCACATGCCATTCGGCGCATATAAAATCGAGTTCACAGACCCTTCCCTATACATACTTTATGATTTATATTGAAACAGTGTACATTAAAAATAAAAACGAACAATGACGATACAAATCATTATTTTACAATTGCAAACATCAAATTGAAATATATTCCAGTAGCGGTAAAAATGTTGTGTGTTTGACAGTTATTTTTCTCATGACGGCACCCAAACTACGTGTTTTCTTCCCTGTCTGGAAGGACGAAAAAAGGAATTTTGTCATCCATTTAGTAATAATTTTTCACTAACATAATATAATTGTTTTAAATTAAGTCCCAATCAATTAAATTAAATGCAAAATTATATGATTTATTATTTATACATTATTATCTGACAAATTAAATGAAATAACAAAATATTAACATAAACAAAAGGCAGTTCTATATTGTCCTGGAACTTCTTGACGCAGCCCTGAAATGCCATTGTGTTTTCTCTTTCTCTTTTTTATCTCATGTTTTGCACTGCCTACAAGAAGCAAGGGATGCCTGTATCAGAAAATAGTTAAGGTAGGAAATCCGTGAACAAGTACAGACTTATACTATCTCATAGTAAAATATTTACAACACAACCCTTCTAGAAATAAATTCTCTGAAAAAGTCTGAAAAATATTCTGAAAAACTCTGCAAAACTCTGACATGTTCTGAAAATCTCTGACAGTCCCAATTTTGATAATTTTCAGACTTTTTCAGAGATTCTCAGACTTTCGAACTTCAATTTTATAAAAACTCTTAAAATCTCTGAAAAACTGAAAATCTCTCTAAAAGAGACTGTCAGAGTTTTTCAGAGATTTTCAGAATTTTTAAAATAGTTTCATAGTTTTTAAGACATTTTCAGAATTTTTTAGATAGTTTCATAGTTTTTAAGAGATTTTCAGAATTTTCATTTCTACTAGTTAACTAGTTGACGAAAAACTAGTATGTTGTTACTTAAAGTACCAGGGATCGATTTCTGAAATAAAAAACTCCACCTAGATCCTGAGAAAACGATTACCGAATTTGAACATGTTTGTATAGGAACTATCTTACAAGCAACTTTGTTCAGCGGTTTCACAATATCTAGCTAGTGACCCATGTGTTTTATTTCAGAAATCGATTACGCATACTTCAATTAACAATATGCGGAATTTTTATCAACATCTTGAATTGTAATGGTTCTGGATTTGCCACCTTAAGAAAAAAAAGTGATCAAACGTTGAATTTTGATTTGAATTTTATACCTTGAAATTCCCAAATATTGGGTGAAACTGGAAATCTGTGCTGCAAAATGTAGTGACTTTTTTCTACATTTGTAGTCATCCTGAACATCTTCTGGTGCACAGAGAACTTATTCGGTTTCACTTCGTCAATCCAGCGGCGCCTAAAGTAATCAAAGGCGTTTTCAAGTTGCTCTGAAGCATCTTCCGACGCTTGATTTTTAATGATTTCGAAAGCCTCTGCAATGGCATCTGGAGGCATGAGTGCAAGGCTCATAATTTGTCTCGTGATTCGATGAACTTCCGAATTATCGTCAACATGTCCAAGGTTACTCAAAAATTGTTGATAAACGTCCTATATATTGAAATTAAAACATTATCAGACATTTATTCTAACAAACAAGGTTACAATTTTCATAGTATTTTAAGTTACTCGCGTTAAAGGTTGCTAAAGATTCCCAAAACAAAAAAAGTTATTGGGAATAACTTTTTTTTATTAGTTATAGGGAATAACAAAACGCTATTTTTGGCCAAAATAGCTATTTTTGTGTATTTTAACATATAAATTACGAATCTAATTTCGTCGACGGGGGATGATACCCGAGTTAGTGTTTTTTATTTGTTCAAAAACGCGCTATTTTTTAAATATGTTCAAAAATGACAAAAACGCGTATAGTTTGACACACTTATGTATACAAGAAAAATTGTATTAAAAATTTTACATTAAATGTGATCTCCTATATAATAAAATCGTGATTATAATTAAAAGACGTAAAAATAAAGTTGGACTTTATACATTAAAAACTCACTAACTTCGGTACTATAGAATTGAAGATTCACCTTAACGGCTGTTAAATGGGAAACCTGTGGTGAGTGTTCAACATTTTCGAAAAAACATGGTTTGTGTTAAAACCAGACTGGGACCCAGTAAAAAAGTTTCATCAGAAATCATTAGATACATACAAAACATCGTCAATAACCGCATAGAAACCACCAGAGAAGTATTTTTATGTGGAAGAACGATTACATGCCACTATGACTATATGCATTTCCGTATAGGTGGTCCAAAATCATACTGGAATTTCGGTTACTTTACTGTTAACAACTGCACAGATACATAATCAATTAGAATTAGTCCTAATGATATCTGACCGAATTTTTCACTACGGGGTATTTACAAAGCACTTTCTGATTTCTACAAAACTGAATCGTGTTTGAAGTTTCATCAACTTGTGAAAGTTAATAATTAAAAAATAAGAATAAAATAAATCATAAGAATCAATGTTTTATATGACAAATATGAATATGTCATACTTCATACTTTAATGCGAGTTTTAACTATATGAATTTTAAATTTTAGTATTTTTGTACATAATAAATTCTACTTTTATCAAAGTCTATTTTTTTTATTCAGTTTTCATGACAGTTACTGTTATCAAATTCTAGAAATGTCTAATTTAAAGAAATTCGAGAGCTACAACTATTTTGCAGTTTATTCTGTATATTTTTGAAAAGGTTTGACATATAACATTAACCAGTGGAGACTGGTAAACCACTTTTATAAGTGGCTTACCAGTATCCTAACAAATTAAGTTGCTGATTTATCATACATGTGGTACCTAAATCATTTGCAAAAGTCGCATTAAAAAATTGAAAACATCAAATAATGTGTTTAAACCTGAGCGAAACTGTTGAACGAGCCGTGAAATTCGCTGTCATGGAAAACCCTCAGTACAGCATTTTCTAAATGTTGACAGTATTCGCCTACTATATGCGTTGGTCGCAAATCTGGAATATCATCGACCAGTGTTTGCAATACACTGGTGTATGCATTTTCATTTCGTGTGGAAAATGCCCAAGCAATTGGGAACACCTGAAATAAATGACAAGCTGATTATCAAAGCAAGATTGTGCGATATAGGTATTGTGAAGGTATTTCTACTGCTTGAAAATATTTTTTCACGAAGATTGTAAACATAAATAAAAAAATATGATTTATAACTGTATTTTTAAACATTTAAGATTTACATTTGTATTTGGAAATCCTTTAAAGTTTAGAAATATATTAAATTAAGTTCATAGATAATATCTGTGGTTTTGAGGAAAAAAAAAGTTAACCTTTCGAGGCCCAAAGGCACGAATCAGAATCTGTGTGCTGAAAACTGGCGACCAATCAAATCGCGTGCGTTGATAGTATGAGTGAAAATGTTTACGATGTAGGTTAGATAGCACTGAGATAGATTTGAGATACTTCAGTTTACAGTTTTAAAAGAAAATTTTTGAATTTCTATATAAATCTTCTATATTTCTATTGCAAAATATTTTCAATGTAATACGAAGATGAACATCACGTATAAGTTGCAAAAATTGAACTTAAGTTTTCCTATACATTTTGAATAAGCACCTAACTGGTTATTCCTCGAAAACGATCCATGACTGGATATGTTTGGTCAAAATTGAGCAAAATGTTCATAAGTTAACATCTTTTCGACATTCTCAAATGAAAATATACATACATATATATAAATTTCCATTCTTAATCAAATTTGTCTAAAAATGTGACTTTAAACATTTGGAACTTTCACTGAACGTTTGCCGAACTTTAAACGTTTAATAAACACCTATAAAACACTTTAAGGTTTGCGTTCCGTTAGGGAACATGCTTTTTCCTCATTACCGCAGATTTATATGATTTGTTTTTTTTTGTCTGTATCTTTACTTACATGTTTATGATTCTCAGCCAAAATCATCATTAATACATCTACACCTTGGATATTCGGGAGATTCTGGAATGTCGTATCCATGAATACTGTTTGGACATCGTGAAATTCGTTCACAAATTCGAGGGAATACATCAAGATTGATGTTATATCTTCATGTTCGATGGTTTTTACTATCATATTTCCGCGAGCATATGATGTCCTATAATGCGACCATTCGGCTTCCTGGATGACAGTTCCGAATTGTTGTATGGTGATTATTTCAGGCACCTTGAAATCCTTGCGCCACCGGTTTAGTGAAGCAGCAATCTTCTCAAATGTAATGATTTGCGCGACATCTGGATATCTAGATACACAAATTATTATTGTATCCAACAATTGTTAATATGTTTAATCTAAACAATACCCATATTCGTATTATGTTCACTATGTAATAAATTACAAATAACATTAATTTATTAAAAACAAAGTATAATAATTATTATGTTATTCATTTTTATTTAATAAGAAATAATATTTCACGAGATGCAGTGCAATTATGAGCTCTGCATCTTACTAAGGCGCAATAATAGTTTATTCGCACATTGTTGACAGTTAATTTTCTTTTATCTTGGCTGTAAAAATCTAAACCCGACTCCTAAAGCAAATTGCCTTTATGGTATTTCGACAGACATAAGTTGCTAAATTAGTGCATTTTGGCGTGACACTGCCAATAAAAAATTGCTCTATCTATTTTATATCACTAAAAGTTACAGCATTTCATATGTAAACTTACAAAGGTGCCAAATCATTGTATACATCACGAGTTGGGCGAATGCTTCTCTCTACTTCGTGTTTCAACTCTCGCCTGAATACGAATTTGTCATACGCCAGATGATCTGGTGGATGAGAATGAGGTTCAACGCCAGGAATAATGACACCGTCTATAAGTTTCGCACGTCCACAGCACGAGTTTGAAATCCGTTGATTGCAAATTAAGTACCTGCATAAATGATATAAACAAAGTTAGATTGTACAATATTTTTAGTTTTTAATTTATATGAATAAGTCTATGAAAGATTTTATTATTATACTATAAAAATATGACGACTTTTTGAAACATTCGAGTTTTCACTTGCCATGATGTATCACTGAATATAATTCTATTTATTTTCAAGATTATAAGCATTTTACTCACACAATAGTTTTTTAATACAGTGATCACACAATGGATTTTAACACATTGCAAAATTCTACACACAATGTAAATTTCGACAACAACACAGTTTATGTAAAACTGAACTATTCCAGTATCATCGTCTGTCAGAACCAAAACAAAAAAGTAAGATTTTAAGCCGCGTTCTCATACGAATTAAATGATGTATACACAATACCGTGAAATTACAATGAATGTGCAATTTTATGCAAATTTGAACTTTTACAAAATAGTTTACTAAATGGTACAGTTTTTCGAGACTAGAGAAATGTAATACAGTTAAATTCTATTTAATAAATTAATTTTTTAATGTTGAATTTTAAAAGACACAAAACAAAATGTAATATTCAATAAAAATAATGAAATTTTCAATATAAATATATATGTTTACTTAATAATACAATAATTTATATTATATAAAAAAAATTTCTTTACACAAAAAAATTGTACGAAAGCTTTAATAATACTTGTGAAAGATAACTGAAAACACTAAAACACATCAAGTTCAAAGATTTGTAGCTATTTTTAAAAATTCTTGCGTTTAAAAAATATTTAATTTAATATTTTGGCAGTTAAACATTTTTTCACACAGTTGTAGGAAAAATTCGACAGTTTTTCACTTTACACAACGTTTCAAACAATTTAACTTCATTTTGCGAATTATTCCCTAAGGGAGCATAACCTGATCTCCGAAGGTTCTCCGAAGAATTTACGGGGTTAATACCGCGAATCTACGGTGAATGTACGGAGATTCTCCCTTTCCCCGTACATTCTCCGTAGATTCGCGGACATAACCCTGCAAATTCTTCGGAGAACCTTCGGAGATCGGGAGATGTTCCGTTTTGTTTGTATACTGACCGGTTTCCGTTAATTATTTTATTGTTTCTGATACCTACACTTTATTTTGTTGCACTTTATTTATATTATATGTGTATCCATTATGGATTTTTTCAACTAAATGGCGTTTTCCAGCAACGTTTTGCATTTTTGCAACGAGAAGCACGAAGGTTTGCAGAAAAGCAAATTATGTTTTCATGTTTTGTTTACCAAATTAGCGGAAACAGTACAGTTTTCTTTACCCTACTCAATCAAAGAAAGTTCCAGTTAGCAGGGCTGCCACTAGTGTGAAATTTGTACATACACCGAAACTGGTTTTCTGTAAAACATAAAAACATAATTTGCACAAAATCAAATTATGTTTTCATGTTTTGTTTACCAAATTAGCGGAAACAGTACAGTTTTATTTACCCTACTCAATCAAAGAAAGTTCCAGTTAGCAGGGCTGCCACTAGTGTGAAATTTGTACATACACCGAAACTGGTTTTCTGTAATTGTGCGTAAATAAATATAACGGTCACAAACTTTGAATGAAGTGAAGTTTAACTGCTGAAAAATGATAAGAATAGCGAAAGACGATTTAAATTTCGTTCGAATTCACGAGGGATACGTTTACAGCGCAGAAAAACAATCCCGTGGTGTTACGTAAGTTCAATTGGAGTTGTTTACTTATATTTACCCTACAGCTAATTTTTCAAATCAATCGATTCTGGCTTAACCTGTCTCATTTTTCTCCATAACCTCCATAAGACAGTCAGAAAATCTGAAAAAATTACCATAGATGCTGGAAAGAGATTGATAAAGAGTGATTGATTGATAAGTGTGGGTTCGGCATATGACCTCATGGTCATATGGCGAGTAATTGTCACGCCGGTAGATTTTACTATGGCCATAATTAACCAAAAAAAAAAAAAAAAAATACATAGAATGATAAAGATTTTTCGATTTCAATTTCATCAGTTTGCTATATTTATAGAATTACTGAACAACCTCTTTAAATCGTCGATTCATTCAGAGATATCGATTTAAAATCGATACCTCTGAATCAGATTTTCATATCTGTTCACCTTCATCTGTTGAGCTGAATAAAGTTGAATTTGTCATTTGACGTTAAAAGTAGTTTCTCTTAGTATTCATAATTAATCTAATTTTTACAAACGAACTAAACACAGCGGCATTTGTCAATTGTTTATGTTTCTTTTGAACCATTAACTTTTAAAGAAGAGGTACATTTTTATCGACTTTTTTATTTTACATAAGAGTAGTTATTAGTATTCATCAAAGACATTTTTACCATTTTTAACCATTTAAAGACATCACCTTAAGGGGGTATATACTTTTTTTCGTCGAATATTATCGTTTCTTCATAAATTTGGTTTCGTATAAAGGAAAGACCTAAAGCAATGCATCTTTTTTCATTTGATATATCGTTTTTTCAACTTTAATGTAAAATTTTTTTGTTACCTTCTCTTCCATATCCGTCCCCTACACTTTTTCCCATAAAATATGTCCTTTTCGTGCGCACTGAATAAAGTGACTCGATTGTAGCAACTATACATATATTATTACACTCAGTATGGTTAACCAAAGATAAGGAAACCAAAAATAAGAATTTTATAAAACTTTAAAGGTGGGTTCATAGAATATTATTATTTTATTTTCCAAATTTTCAAGCAATTCGACTGCGCAGAAATCAAGATATTCAGTGTTAAAGTTTAAAGTTTCATGATATATATATATATATATATATATATATATATATATATATATATATATATATATATATATATATATATATATCTGTGAGAGTGAGAGTTACAAAAAA
>JABFPB010004115.1:0-15533 GCA_022817645.1 Ceratoteleas bidentatus | reverse complement strand
GCTCTTTTAGTTAGGCCAAAAATAATTATTGAAAATAGGTCATCTTTTGGGCCTCGAAAGGTATATACCCCCTTAAATTTTACCACAAAATTCCTTGTAAATGTATTTTTAGCATAAATTTTTTCCATCATTCTCCTAATTAATTCTCATCATTAATTTAGTTCATACCCCAACCTCCTTAATTAAAGATGAAATATGAATTATTACGGGTGAAATTATCAAAAAAATAATTTAACATAATAACTCATATTTCAGGTTTAATTAAATTTTGAAAGCGTCTTGGTTTTCTTTGTTTGCATAAGAAGATAAAAACAAGTGACGTCATCTTTGTCTTACTTATTGGTTTTTGAGATACATTACATAGCCTGGAAATCATATTTTAACAGTTCATTTCAATTGTTTACATACAGTTGTATTTGAATTAAACATTCCATTTTATTTCAGTTTAAACATTTTTTTTATTCGAATCAATGCCATTAGATTGATTCGTGGTGTATTGTTATTATGGCAAACGGGTAATTGGCGGGAAATTTGTTCGGTCCCGAAAAACCCGGGAAATGTCCGGAAATTGTTTCTGGACAGGGAATTTGGAGAATAGTTTACGGTAATTTTTAAATCAGGTGTTTGAATGTTCAATGATTTTGAATAAATTCTATGTACTATAAAAAATATTTGATAGAAATGAACTGGATTTTCGCCTAAATTTAGCATTCGTTTTTAAATTTCTGGAATTCAGTTAAACTTTTTAAATTATCTTAAAAATATTAAAACTAATTTTAAAAATTTGACAAATTACAAAAATGTTATTCGTAGAAAAGTATCAAAATTTTAACATTTTTGAAAATCTTAAACATTTTGATTTAAAAGAAAGTGACTTTACCGGCGATTATTCTTAACTCCATCTACTCCTTATCCTGGAAACATATCAATTTCCTATCCTACATTATCAGCATTAAAATATACAAACGCTTTTATTGTTTATACCCAATTCCTCTTCGCGGAATCACTTTTCGAATACCGAATTTATACACACCGGGTCATCTATCGGTAAACAAGAAAAAAAAAGTTCCAGGACAAGTGATCTCATTCCTTTTCACTTCCTCTCATGGGAATAAAGAAAGACGGATACATAGATGGGAGTTTCATGGTTGCAACGAATGTTATTGCGAACACATTTGAGGTTATGAAAGTGTCCTTTTGGCGGCAACCAAAAACGGTTTGCAGCAAGGTGGCCCCCGGAATCAATTGTTGGGTTTTCAAAGTTTTTCTTCGTATATTTGTGTTGACAAAAGGAAGCCATGGGAATTTTGGGACTTTCGAAGCTAATAGCCGACGTTGCACCGTCGGCCATAAAGGAAAATGAGTTGAAAAATTATTTCGGTAGGTTTCTTTGTTTGCAATGTGGAGAAATTGCCATTGTATGTCTTTGCACTTTTAAAACATCCACACATTATTTTGAATATTTATTTCTAAAATATCCTATATATCAGCTGAAAATTATAATGTATTATCATTATGTTTGATAATTTGTCATTTGCGTATCTGAAAGGTTATAATGGTGGCAATTTTAATTTTCACATAAAAATCTTAATTTTGCATTTTTGTCATTTGCAATGTTTTTTTAGATATGCATTATGATAAAGTATTTTTACTAAAGCAAATATATTATTTATTTTATTTACTTATTATTTTTCTTTTTTTATTATATTTAATTAATTTTGTTAATTTTCAGGTCGAAAAATAGCTATTGATGCTTCTATGTGCTTATATCAATTTCTAATAGCTGTTAGGGCTGAAGGAGCTCAGCTGACTTCGTTAGATGGTGAAACCACAAGGTATTATTAATTTTCTTCAATTTTTTTAAAATAAATATAAATTATTGAACTAGTTATAATATGAGTGTTTCTCAGTCATTTGATGGGAACCTTTTACCGAACAATCCGATTGGTCGAACAAGGAATTAAGCCAGTTTATGTTTTTGACGGCAAACCCCCCGATTTAAAGGGAGGGGAATTGGCCAAACGAGCTGAAAGAAGAGATGAAGCTCAAAAAGCATTGCAGGCTGCCGAGGAAGCTGGTAATTATCAAACTACATTCAATATTTCAAATTTTTACAAATCTGAATATTTAAAATATAAATTATACTATTTTTCAACAGGCAACGTGGAAGAAATTGACAAATTTAACAGAAGGTTGGTGAAAGTAAACAAAAATCATGTCGAGGAAGCCAAACAATTACTTACTTTGATGGGAATTCCCTATATTGAGGTACTTTTATTTTCTCATACAGAATTTATTTTAATCAAGTGATTTGTTTGTTTTTACAATTTTATGTTAAACGTTTTATTTAAACTATGCATATAAAAAACGTAATAAATAAATAAAGAAACATATTTAATAAAAATTTTGATTTTTTTAAATAATGATTTTTATTAACCTTTTTTTATTCTAATTAATTTGAATGAAATAATTTTTCAGTCATGATGGAGAAAGTAGAAAAATAAATTGTTATTTCTTTTTAAAATTAAAATGAATTATTTTTAGGCTCCATGTGAAGCGGAGGCTCAATGTGCTGCTATGGTCAAAGCTGGAAAAGTTTATGCCACAGCCACTGAGGATATGGATGCTCTCACATTTGGAAGCAGCGTCTTATTGCGTCGTTTGACATTCAGTGAAGCTCGAAAAATGCCTGTCCAGGAAATTCATTACGACAAAGTACTGGAGGAATTGCAGCTGAACAAAGATGAGGTAAATATGAAGAAGTACAACAACAAAATTAAAAAAATGTAAAAAATTACACTGAAAAAATATTAAATTAGTTTTAGTAAATAATATTTTTAAACTAATATTCATTTGCAGTTCATCGACCTTTGCATCATGCTGGGATGCGATTACACAGATTCCATTAAAGGCATTGGTCCAAAACGAGCCATTGAACTCATAAAAAGTCATCGCAAGTTGGAAACTATTATCGAGAAAATAGACACGAAAAAGTATATTGTTCCCGAAGACTGGAACTATCAGCAGGCACGAAAGTTGTTCCAAGAACCGGAAGTGACAAACGCTGAGGAAATTGAGGTAAATTAAATGAACGAATGAACTTTTTCAAATTAATCAATACATTTTTGAATTCATTTAAATGGCAATTTTCAAATAGTGTGCATTGTTAATGTTAACGCCTTTCTTGCTTCAAATAGTTAATGAGAAACATTTTTATTTGCAGTTAAAATGGTCTGATCCAGATGAAGACGGATTGGTAAAATTCCTGTGTGGCGACAAACAATTTTCCGAAGAAAGGATTCGCGGTGGAGCAAAAAAGCTTTTGAAAGCGCGAAATACCTCGACCCAAGGTCGACTAGATTCGTTTTTCACCGTACTTTCAAAAACTCCAGCAAAACGCAAAGTAATTATAAATTTTCAAAATTATGGGACTCATTTGTTCTCATAATTATATATAATTTTAAGAATAATAAAGAAAAGAAGAAAACAAAAATATAATAAAAAGAAAAAAAGTAGAAAAAATAAGAAAGATAAGCAAAAAATAGAAAAATAAGAAAAAAGAAAACAAATGAGAAATCACTCATAATAAAATAACATTATTATAATAAATTTAAATTTAATGAAAAACACTTATCACCAAATCATTTTTCTGATAATCAATCCAATAATTGATTCCAGGTGGAAGAAAAGAAAGCTCCAGCAAAGAAAGGAAGGGGAGGTGGCGGCAAATTCAGGGGCAAACCAAAGTAGACTGAACAATTGAAAGCTACTTAACATTATCATTAGACTTTCTTAATTAATTTATTTCCTACTCGTTTCCTTTTCTCATCATTGTAAAAGTGATCCCCCAAAAATTGGTGATCCAATCAAAAAAGTCCCACCGTAAAACAACGTGTACTTTTATTTCGCAAAATATATTGTATACATATACTTTTCATAAAAACTTAACGATCAAAAGTAAACGTAACAAGGTACATGTATTGTCGTACAATCTATGATCTAATAAAAAGATCGGAGGACGTGAAATCCAAATTACATGCGTCTCACTTCGACATCGAAGCTGCGCGTTGATTTCGCTTTTTCATTAGTATTTACAATAGCATCAGTCTTCGTCTCGCTGACGTCACGTTTTGCGGCCCAATTCCGCTTTCGTTTCGTATGATAAGTGTACGAATCTGTGGTTTTGAGAAAAACCATTTTAAGTCACCCGAAAAGTGGCTTAAAATGCAGGTGACGAAAAAACGTTAACTATGGCGAACGAGCGTAAAAGTAGACAGGTGAGAGTTGTTAGTTTTGCTAGTTTTCGTTAAAACTCCTGTCATTTCATCATTTGCAATGGAAATATGTCAATGTAGAATGAAAATGAGGCGAAAAAATGTCAGGTTTTTGGAAATTGAGGTAGGAATAAACTATACGCTAACGGATTTGTTGACAAATATTTCAAAGTTATTCAAAACGAACTTTGAATAACTTTGAACTAAAAATTATCGAATCGAACAGTTGTCAGTGGTGACCTGAAAAGTGGCTGAAAATTGAGGTGACGAAAAAACGTGAACTATGGCGAACAAGCGAAAAAGTAGAGAAAAGTTGGTTGTTAGTTTTTCTAGTTTTCGTTAAAACTAGGTCCTGTCTGATTTCATTTGATGCAATTGTTGCGACAATATTTGTTACAAAAATGTGAAAAAAATGAAATGTTGTTAAAAAATAGTTATCGGTTAAAAAGGTTAAAGCAATGTGGATCCAGGGCTACTGGATCTAGTGACTTGAAATTTTAGTCGCTTTTTTGTGATTTTGAGATATGTGGATTGTGAGTTTTATAAGAAAACTTTTGTATTTTGTATAAATTCAGCACATTTTTAATTTAAAATGAAGGCAGGAATATTTTCTGAATAAACTTTAACTGGTTTTTCCTCAAAACCACAGAAATAGTAATAATAATAATAATAACAACTTTTATTATCATTATTATTATTGTATAAATTATTAAAAGAGTATAAAGGACGACGTTTGGACTACGATGTCATTTGAATTTGATAACGGTGCTGCCGACTGCCTCTCGATCCGAGATATGTTGCAGCGCTTGGTCTATAGAATGCGGCGCGTAAACGCGATCGACGACCACTTGCACTTGGTCCGAGTCGACGAGTTCTTGGAGGCCTTGCAAATAGCACTTTTTGAGCTTGGAGCCCTCCCTCCAGTGCTGCGTGCTCATCCCGAAAATGGACTGCACCATGAGCCTGACCCGCACACATCCGGCAAAAATGGTTCCAAAAACGAAGCCCAGAGAGTCGGACGTCAAGTTTTCGGGGACGGTTGATACGAGGGAACCGTGTGGCATCAGATACTGCTTCAGAAAGTTGCTTGGAATGGGTACTCCGCCGGTGTAAAAGATAACGTCGTACCTAAAATTGTTTTAGTATTTAAACGTTATTTCAACATTACTTAGATTGGGATTGGGATTTGCAGGTTTTTTGTTAGAATTTAACAATCCTGACAAGATTGTTTTCGCCTCGAGTTTGCCCATTTTTAAATCCTGACTGTATGCATTTTTATTAGACAATCCTCGATTTTTAATTGCGTATAGTTCTTCGTCGTATGTTTATAATCTGGTTTTGTCCAGTCCAGCGTAGATTAATATTTGTTTTAGTATAGTTATCTTCGTATATTTATTTAATTATTGAATAACTTCTTTTTTATTTTTTAATTTATTTTGCCGTTTCCACTCTAACTGGTTCGTTTAATTTAATTTCGTTTTTCGCCGTCTTTCTGTCTTTCTGTTTTATTTATTTCTGTAGTTTCAAAACTAACCTCGGACTGTACTGATATAGTCTTAGTCCATTACGGGATAATCCCAGGATTCGATAAATGAATATTTTTATTATTATGGAATAATACCTATCCAGTAGTTCCAATTCCTTCTCGAAATTTGATTCGCCTATGCTGATCACGTGATCTGCACCAAGGGCCTGCATAAGAGACACTGCATTTTGTCTGCAGGTTGTCACCACGTGGCCACCCCAAATTTTCACTAATTGTATCAAGATACAGCCAACTGGAGTGTTTCCTCCACAGACCAAAATTCTAAAAAAGAATACAGCGTAGTTAATTACAATTAATTAACTTATATACAATGAATATATTTTTTATAATATTTTCTTTCACATTTCTTTTCTTTCTTGAGGTTTTAAACGAACCTTCTTCCCCTCGCATTGCCTTCTTCAATTGCACTACAGTTAACTAACGCGTCCCAAGCCAAACTGCCGCTATACGGCAAACTGGCTGCGGCTTCAAAGTTCACCAGTTTCGGTCGCTTGGCTACCATATTTTCTGGCACGACGATGAAATCCGCCATCGTCCCATGTGCCCAAGAAGGAACTGCTAAATAGACTTCGTCTCCAATGTCAAAATTAATGACACTGCGACCAATGTCTACAACAAAGCCTGCACAGTCCCTTCCCAGCTGGATTGGAAGGTTTCCATATTTCTGTGGAAACCAAAATGAAAAAAATAAAATAAAAGTATTGAAGAAATACAAATAAGAATATATTAAGAATACTTTTTTTGTTAAATACATATTTTATAAATAATGTTTTCTGTAAAAAATATATATATAAAAAATTTAGAATTAATAAATTTAGAAAAATTACTGTCTTAAAATTAAAATATTAATTTATAATATAAATCAATTACGCTAGAATTAAGTAGCCTCCGGTAGGTTTTGGAGTATCCGTAACAAATCTTGACATCGACGTCGTGCAAAGATGCAGCGACTACTTGTATCAAAAGTTCGTTTGATCGTCTGATCGTCGGCATTTCAGCGTCTTCTATCAGAGTTACACCCTGTTAGTTGAAATTACAAATTACACTAATTAGTGGTTCGCGTAAACATTTGCTTATTCAGTGAATATTGACAGAATTTTGTCATTAGGATTGGTATATTGACAGAATTTTGTCATTAGGATTGTTACCTCTGGCCCAATGTACTGGTGGCAAATAATAGCTTTCATCGTATGTAGATGACGAGGGATGGAATACCAGTTTATCCCTATGCTGTATCCAACGATGGTACCCACTACAACTCCGCTTATAAGGAAACTTATTTCTCTTCTTGTCACTGAAAAGATATGGGAACTATGGAAATAAAAGTTGTTTGACCGCATATACATTATCTGATTAGGGGAAATGAAGTTTGGTTTGCATATCGTTAGATTACTTGTCGCAGGTTGATGCTTTATTCTTAGTCATTAGTAACCCACTTCTCAGTGCAAAATATTCGCTAAGAATGCTGTAGAATTTATGTGGATGTATAAATACTCATTTACGTTTCTAATGGATGACTGTGTGATAAATATTGCATGATTAGAAGATGTTTTATAGAGCATATATATAGAGAATTAAAAAGAATATTTATTTATGATATATTCACTCCCTAATAGTGCTTAATATTTAGTAAATAATTTGAACATATTTTTTATTTTGTAAAATTATTGTAATAAAATTGTTGTAATAAAAAATATTCATTAAATATTTTAATATATTTACTAAACATTAAAAAATATTTCTTATGTATTTTTTCGTAAAATATTGTGTACATATTTGTAAATATTTAAAAATGTATACGAAATGTTTTGTAACTATTAAATATATGACATTAAATATTTACTATATATTTTTTCAAATACGTAGAAAATATTCTGCGCTATTACCCTAATACAGGTATCGCTTGTAACTGTTTTGAATTTGATTTATACCTAATTGTTTATATATAAATTGTTATACAAGTTCTCACACTAAATTTAAGGTAGCTTGAAAAAAGTCATTATTCAAAAAAGCTAACACACGGTTTAAAAATTTGCAATACACTTAGTAAAAATAAACCTCACATTCCATTAAACAGAATCATTATTTCTTTATTAAAAGAATGTCTTTCGTTTATTAACATTCCCTTTTCAGATTAGATCTTTTATATACAAACATTCAATTGTAGATATAAAACTCGTTAAATAAATGTCTGTCTTAATGTTAAACTAATTATAGCCTTGTTGCTAAAAAAAGTCAAATCTTCGATACTATGTTTTCATTGTTTTACTATTTTCCTACTCTCTCATTTTTTAAAATTTGTTTGTCAATTTCAAATTGCATTTTTTCTTAAACAATGAAAATATTTTAATCTGCAGTTATTTTCGTTGCAATTATTGTAACAGCTAAACACTTTTGGTATCCCCATTTTTTCTTTTTACAAAAGTTTAAAAATTGATATAAAAGATACAAAAATTTACAGAAATTTATAAATAGGCGATTACCTGTCAAATAATATATAAAATGAAAAAAATGTTTGTAAGCACCCACCATGTTCCACCAGCTGTTTCATCTGATTGTGCAGGTCTCGTATACCAATTTTAAGCGTAAAATTGGATTTGATCTGCTGCGCTCCCTTCTCCAACAATGCAAAGGTCTTCAACCCAAATTCCTTCGCTTGTTGCGCATATCGTTCGTTGCATACAGCCTGCAGTGCAAGTTGGGTTTGGGCCATCCATTCCGCCAGCAGTCTCTGGCTCTCTTGCGCTGCAACTGACGTCTGCACCTATTCCAAACAATAGACCATTTCAATGACAGCTCCCAGGAAATTGTCAAAACCAAAGAACCAACTCTGATTCAGCTTTTAGTGAAAATTAGACAGTTCACTCAAATTAGAATAAGAATAATGAAATCATTTAGCTTGATCACCTGCAAGACTTTATTTATGGTTTTTGAGTTTGTTTTTTGGAGTTTTGGGTTTTTAATTTACATTCTTACTTTTAGAATCAGAAACCCTTTAATTTGAGTATAAACTTCCCTAAATTAAGTTGAATTTTAAAAACTGGAAAAGTTTGTCAAAATATGAAAATTTTGACTTTTTTAAAATGATTCAAATATAGTCGTGTTTATACTCAGATTAAAGGAAATCCAACACCTAATTACGATAAAACAAACAGATTTTTCCTAAAGCCAATCAGTTTCCTGAAATGTGTTAAAAGACATTTTGAGTTATTATTATCGAATAAACAATCCACCAAAGTAACTTTACACACAAAATTCCAACCACACAACAAACTGACAAAAGTAAACAAACCGTCTACAAAGGTCATTGACCCATTCAAAGTACCATTTCAACATCTGATCCTGTTGAAAAAGACTTGCACTATTTCACACTATTTTGCAAGTTTCTGACAGTCTTCTAATAATCTTTCGAATGGAATGTTTCAACTTTCGAAGCACTTTCTCGGCGAAAAAGCGAATTTTTGCTTAGCAAAGTCCAAAGTTCAATTGAAAAGTACCTGCAGCAACTCGAGCAGGCTCGTGAGCCGGAACCAAAGCTCGTCCATGATCCGAGCCTCAGTCGAACCGTCGCAAGTGCATGGCTAACGTGGAAATGCTGTTGATTGGCTCGGCCGACGGTTCCTCGTCGCCAGTGTGTTAAGCGGCACACTGGTGTTATAAATAACCGATTATCGCATCGCGACCGACTAGAAATAGATGTCAAGAGGCCGAATATTCACTGTCATAAGTTTGCGGCATGTCCCCGGAGGACAACCGGAAGGTGGCGCGGGAGCCGAAATTCGCGAATTCGCCCGCTCCGACAGGTTAGACTGATCGGGAACTTTGCTGAAAGGAAACTTGTTGGATGCTGGTTTGACGTATGGTAAATCATGTGGGATTGCGGAATTTGGGTAGGGAGTCGAGTTACCGACTGATGGTAATGTTCGGAAAAAGGTTTGGCAGTTAATCGAGTAATAGTTTGGGTTTATCGACGGTTGGAGGAAAGTTTCGGATTTTCGTAGAAAAGTGGGTCGAGGTTTTTGCGTTCATTTATTTGTAATGTTATTTGGATTTCAAGATCATTGAGTTCGAACTCTGGAGCAACTTTGAGGAAAGCAATGTTGACTGGGATTTTCGAAAAATCGTAATTTCATTCAGGTTAAATAAAATTATGAGGTTTGTTCATACGAATTTACTTTGAGACAAATTCAAAAATATTCTACAGGTAAGTGATAAAAAGTATACAATAAGCTGCAATTTTATTCCATTGAGATGTTTTTTTAGGTTATCTTCATAGAGATGAGAATTTGAGCTGCTGTTCATCTGTAACCTGAGTTTGAGGTTAGCTACCATCGAAAGGTATGACTGTTTTTCTCTTTTGATAATCAAAGGTTCGTAATTATCGACCTTTGACTGTTTTGGGGAACTTTTTCTATAATTTTTTTTCCGGGAGATGAATTTTCAAAATGTCATAAAGTAGTAATTTGGAAGTCATTTTGAAGACTGGGAAAGTCAAGCTGTTGAAAAGGTGTAATTTCAAAGAAGCTTGCAATATTTATGAGTCAGAACGGTGCAGCTTCGTTGTACTGCACAACGAAGCAATCCGATTCATTTCATTTTTCATCAACGAGAGGCACACGCTCGAATGGAAGTATTAAAATACGACTTCGAGCTTTAAGCATGCGGAAGTTTAGCGCGCAATCATGACGCCGTAAAGACGTTTTAAAGACACCTTCTTGACATCCAGACTTATGCGCCACTGAATGCCAGGAAGTTTTCCTTTCTGTACACTGTCGGTAAAAATGTGTAAAGGAGATTTATTGCAACAGTCATGGAAAAGGCAATTTAACACCTTTTTATTATCATAGTAGGCGAAAATCCAATAGAGGACACTTTATCGCTGGCAGAATCTTGAGGCAAGAGTCTTATTTGTGTTGTGAGAGGAACTGCCAAAAAAGTTGATTTTAGCACTTTTAGCAGCAAATTGCTTGAGTGTTTTTGAGATGTTTTTTTATTCGAAAGAATTATGGGCAATTAAGAGGATTAGTTGCGGAATTATAGTAATTCATAGATTTTTTTGTATAAACCTTAGTTTAAAATATTAAATAATAATATAAAATATCTTTTAAATATTCACATAGGAATATATCCCGAATGTATTTCTAATATATTTTTAATTATTGCAATACACTGGTACTACTTTCTAATTTTTGCAATATATTGAGAATATATTGCAATTTTATTTTTTGTTCAAAAATTATTAGTAATTAGTTAAATATATGGCACTTGCTTATATTTAACTATACAGTGGGATTATATTTCTATTATTTCTGAGATAATTACTTTGAGGTCTAAACTGGAAGTTGTGTTTTTTAAGTGTTTCCACTTGAACAAAGAAAGACATGTAATTTTCCGGTAATTAAATTAGTTTTTCTAAACCGTTTTGATTTAATTTACCAAAATTACAGCTTTATCCATTTTTCATCTGTATTTTAAGTTTTGCTGTAGCGTGACTTTGAAAGCTGATTACTCAGACCAATTGGAACATATTTCCACTTTGTGTGACTGATGGAAATTTCACGTTAGGTTTTTGGTCGTTTAGAGACAGGATCTTCTAATAGAGGAGGTGAATTGGATCAAATCAGCAACCCCACCCAATGATGCATCAACTTTTGACAGTGGTAAGGATTCTTTTGTCAACCAAATATGAATTATGCTTACTATCTCTATCGTAGGATGTAAAATTTGAAGAAAAAAAAAGAAGTTAAGGAAAAACCAACTATTTTCATTTAAAATCAAGGATATTTCCGTTTAAATAGTTTAAAACCAACCGCATGGGATTAGTTTGAATATTTGGTCAATTTCACTAAACTTGTAGGATTTGGATTGTTTTCGCAATTATAACTAAAAAATGGCATGTAAGGCTTCCTAATGAGTCACTTTAGACGCACAAATAATGAAACAATGTTATTTGTCCATATAAATTGGCTTTAAGATTTTTTATTTGTGCATTTTTAGGTAAAATATTATGAAAATTTATGTTTTTTCTTAGTTTTTTGCCAATAACAACCAGACTTTCCTATATGTGCCACTTCTGGTTCGTTATAATACTTCCACTCACAAACAGTAGGAATTGAGTCAAGTTTATATACGGTTAATCCAGTATACACATAGTAAATTTCACGTTTTCAGAAAAACTTCATCCTGAATGAAAAGCAAACTTTTAGACTTCTCATATGAATTTTCCCGAACTACATATTTTGTACCTGAAATCGAATGCAAACATCGAGGAAGTTCGGCAGAACTTCCTCGAAAAAAAGTCAAATTTTGTTACATAGTATAACTAAAAGGGGCTTCTAGATGGACTAAATTAACACTAGTGATGAGAAAACGGGCTTCGATTAATATAGATTTAGGTGTAAAAAGTTCATTCATTTAACCTCCACAAATTTTATAAGTTGAAAAAATTGTATGAATTTGTTGCTAGTCTGTTAATACTTAGCATAATTTTCTTCAAAGAACAGTTCCTTTGAGAACTTTGTAGTGTTGCTTAAACCTCGATAGTCAGACGATCGAAAAATATCGATTGTAGGTTTAATAAACTATCAATACTATAGGAAAACATTTTTTTTATTTGAATGAAATTTATGGCATACAATTCAAAAGGGGAACAATTAACAGGAATGAAATGCTCGTAATATGATTATAACCCGCTTAATACACTTTGTTTTACTAAAAAAACATGTTCTATTTGCGAAGAACAAAACATATTATATTGTATTATTTTAATAATAATCGTTTTTCCTAATATTATAGAATGTTAATCGCGTTTTTTAACATTTTCATGTTTCGTGAAATATGCCCAAATAAAAGATTTGCCCATGATTTTCCTGTATATGTAACAGTTATTATTAGCAGTAAAACATTTGATAAAATGAGTATTTATCATACCAAGGGCACAAAGTAAATTTTTTCACCTGTGCGAACAATATTTTTTATCTTGCCAGCATAAGTGATTCAATTCTAAACTCACAGAGTGAGAATGTTTAAAATAAAAAAAAGTAATATTAAAATGCTTAAAAGCATATATTATGTATTTAAGAAAAAATTAAAAATACTGAATCAAGGAAATTGATTTTAAAGTTGAGTTAAACTGAAATATCGATATTTTAACGTCAAATATCAATAGTCACCGATAGTTTCAACTATCGATACTATCGATAATGCTATCGAGATTTAAGCAACACTAGAACTTTGTATGAACACTTATGCACAAAAACATAAAATTCCATGGGATTTTATGTTTTTCACATTTTCCATGATTTCACATAAAATTCCATGGGATTCCATACAGAATTCCGTGATATTCCATACTACTCCCCCGATGAATTTGACTCTACATGGGCACTAGCACCAATCCTCGAAACTACGATGACTAGTCATATTTGTCATACAGTTGAGATATGTGATATGCGATATGTGATATGCTGTAAATCTTAGACTGTTGTATACTACAGTAACTTGATATATGTATTATCAGCTTTGCTGCTGCCATATTATTATCAATAAATAAATAAAAAAATAAATAATATGGAATTTCATTCCATATGGAATACCTTAAAACGTTTTATAAAAGTTTAATGTTCGCTAAACATACTGTGACTATTTAAAACGCTTAAAGAACGTTTAAAACCTTTGAATAAGGTTTCGATCATGGTACATGGACTTTTATGAAGATTCCTTTTGGGATGCAATCTCATGCCAAAAACACTGTGTGTTTATTTCTTATGGTATTTCTCGGCTCGGAATAACCGCAACCTAGCATCTAAAATATTTCCACATTTGATCAACCATAATCGCTGTCTTCGCAGGATCACGGGGTCAATTAAAACGCTCATTCCAGCGTGTCCCGTTGGTTGGCCGTACGAAAAACGAGGACCCAGAGCGAGTGGAGCGTCGTCGAAGAACCCACTTTGTCACCCGGCCGTCATCCATCACAATCCACGTTAGTCACTGACCAAACGACCACTTATGGCGCCATAAATTACAAGGACAGCCGAAGCCGGTCCAGCCGTGTCCGTAATTGAATTATCGCGCGGCGCGGGACGAAAAACGCGCGACCGCTGCGCGCGGAGATCCATTAAACGCCCCCCAGTCAAAGCTGAATTCCGTCGTGGCGCCACAGCACCATCGCGTGTTTTGCGATTTTGTAGCCATTATTACACACCGACATACGGCGGCTATCAAATGTCCGATATTCTGCGACAGTGCTGCCATACTGTTATAATCAATGTGGCTTCGGTGTTCTGCCACTTTTGAAAAAATTGGTATAAGTAATGGTAAAATGAGGTTTATTATCATTAAAACGGATGTGTGCATTATTTTGTTCGCACACACATTATTTTACATTCTTTTAACTGTATTCAAAATGATTGGTTAGCTCATCTCCTTTCACAACTATGCACTATGGCAAAATCGGTGGTGACACCATAGGAAAAGTTCCCTTTTCCTCCGGTAGTATATCAACACTGATAAACTCTTTCATAATCGCTAAAAACACTTCAAATGGGTCTTGAAATAATTAGAAAAGTAACATCCAGCAGTTATTCCGCAGCACGAAACGGTTTGGAAGTTGTGGAGAATGACTGAAAGAATCAATTTTTTCAGCTCAATTATCATTTATTATTTTCGGCCCAAGTTACACAAGTCTCCCCTAACGTTTTCGGTCTCGGAAAATGCTAAATATTGAGTAATTTCATCTTTGGTTTCAGTGTATTTGGTGAAAATACACTGAAATCCGTAGATTTCGGTCAAAATCGTTAAAAAAAACTCCGAAATCATCAGATAAGTAATACCCAACAGTTGTTTCTGAAATATTGTGACCATTACTTCGCCTGCGTTGAATTCGGCGAAGTAATGACTGTTTTTTTAGTATAGAAGTTATTTTAATTTTTGTAGAAACAATATCTTCTACTCAAAACTACCCAAAGCTTGCGGCTATAGGAGGCACTGATAGCGTTTCCCTAAATTTCCGGCATCGTGAGCACGGTTTCGAAAGCATTCCCCGATAAAGTGTTGAACATTTACATGGCACCACTGTCCCAGACGAGCGATCGAGGAGGCCATTAGTTAGCGCCACCGTATGCCGGTATAATCGCGAGCTGCGTGACGTCCGAGCGACGCCCCGTCGGCGTTCCGGGCCCGCATCGGATCAAACGGCGCCGGACGCTGCCGCAGCGCCAATTAATCATATCGACTCGCGCGCGTATTTTCGGCGTTGTTGCGCCGCGGGCGTAATTATACTTGGGAGACGGCGCGTACGTGGAACCGCGCCAGTAAATGGCCGGCACCGGGTGGACGCGCGGGACATTAGCAAGTTGGTCGGCGTCCAGCCACGTCCTCGCAGATAGGCTTTGGCGGGCTGCCAGGGCCGAGCCCGCCGCCGCGTTCACCCTCGTTGCCGGCGCATTATCGCGCGCGGCGCCCAAATTGCGCGCCGACCCGTCGACCCGTGGCGCCCTCTCCCCGCCGTTATTTATCGCGCCAATTGGAACGCGAAATACCGCGCGCGCTCCCGTTATTTGACTTTCGCAACTGCGCGCGCCGCGTGTAAAGTGAATTCCCGCGGCGCTTTTATTAAGGGCGCGCGCGGCCAATTGGCCGTCGTAAAGCGCGCCCGTTCCAGTTTCGCGTTTACTGGCGGCAGTTAAGCGTCCGTGGCTTCGATCACGCCG
>JABFPB010004114.1:0-15537 GCA_022817645.1 Ceratoteleas bidentatus | reverse complement strand
ATCAAATTATGTTGGTAGTTTTAAACAAAATCATTTCTTTAATTTGTTGCTTTAAAGCAACGGTGAGAGCGAAAGGGATAATCAATATTCTAACCTCAGTAGTAATTTAACATAAAGTTTTTATTTATAATAATTTATCTTTGGTAATTTCCACTGATTCTTATCCTTTTTTTGCAGTTAATAATGTTTGATAGTGCAAAGATGTTTACTCAAAGTAGCATTAAAGTCGAAAGTTAACTTCATATTTACAAAAAATGTTTAAAAAAGTCATGTTTTAATCAGTTTCGAAAGAATTAAAGCAGAGTATTGAAGGAAATTTGAAGAACGTTAATTGACTACCCTAATGATACAATTAGCGTAAGATAGCGAACATTTCTCCAGAGATTATCCGTAGAAGATTAGGCTATGTATCAAATAAATCTTTGAAATATATATCAAAAATACATGAATGATTCAAGTCGTTAGGATAAATTGATAACCAATTGAATGCATACACATCAATAAAAGGGTCAACCATTGTTTTTTAGCTAATCCTTCATTAATGTCAATCAAAAACAACCTCTTCTCCTTTGTATAAACTACAAACTGGTCAAAACCGGAAGTCAATACAATGAGAATTAGAAAACTTCTATCGTTTTGCATTATCATTGTACCTGCATATTATATAATTTAAGTACTGTGTCCGCTTAATAAATTGAAATATGCATTCAGTAACAACAAAACCCATAAACAACACTTTCAAATTTCCCACTGGAACCTAACATCAACGCCTCCCATTTTGGCCGCATCAGCACCACAGTTGCGCTAAGCACATTGTCCATAAACAAAATTACGATTGCTTTGTTGGGCATACGAAATCTCCGAAGATACTTGTATACTTTACACAAGATGCACAGAGCCATAAAATGAACAAGCTGCCGCTCATTAAGACATCTCTATCTTCATAAATGCTCTGATAATAAGATTATCCTTTTACGACCCATTCTTTACATACCTTTCATTACCTGAAAATCATAAATTTCCGAAGAAACAACTACAACATACTAATCCCGCTGCCTACTCGTTTTTGTGTAGAAACTGACCAAGTTCGAAGAGGCCATTGGCGTCGACTTTACGCACATCAGACTACTAGCTCGAGCGTTCACAGACCGCAGAATCGGCTTCACAAACCTAACTCTCGGTTCCAACCAGCGACTGGAGTTTCTCGGTGACACTGTTCTGCAGCTTATTGTCTCCGAATACTTGTACAAATATTTCCCAGAGCACCACGAAGGTCACTTATCTGTGAGTAATACAAACATATGTTTTCTTAAGGCAATCTTAGGCAATATCCGATTCCTGTGTTATCTGCATTCAGTGGATTTCTCACAATTTAAATAAATATCTGAAAAAACTATAACAGGTACGATAAAACTGTTAAATCATTCAATGTTTGAATGTACGACGAACATTTTGTCAAATTTTGATGAATATTGGTTATTGTTTGCCTTTGTATTTAGGGAAGGTGTTTTGTCCAAAGGTTTTGGGGTTAGATATTTATCATTCAAAACGCCTGCACAACTTTACCAAACTTAACCAAACTTAAACTACTCTGCCTACCCCCACTCCTCTCACACGTATACGGTTTCGACCATAGTTAAAAGGGGGAGAAAAAGTGGAGATTTCGACAGTGTTCGTTTAGTCGAGATCTGGCTCCTATCAGCCTAACTAGTCTCTGCTCAGAAAGCGCAGGATATACATCCCTTTAAAATAACTCGAACACTCCTTCAATCGACGAAATTGTGTTCTTCAAGAAACTTAAACCACGTTCTTCTATTCTCAGTTGCTACGTAGTTCTCTAGTCAACAACAAAACACAAGCCGTCGTTTGCGACGACTTAGGCATGACCGAGTACGCATTGTACGGCAACCCGAAAGCGGAGCTCAAAACGAAGGACAGGGCGGATTTGCTCGAGGCATTTTTGGGCGCGCTGTACGTCGACAAGGGCCTTAAATATTGTATAGTGTTCTGCAACGTCTGCTTCTTCCCGCGACTCAAGGATTTCATCATGAACCAGGACTGGAATGACCCGAAGAGCAAACTGCAGCAGTGCTGTCTGACACTGAGGACTATGGACGGAGGGGAACCTGACATACCCCTTTATAAGTAAGAGTTGGAAGATAGAGTTGGGAGGCTGTTGATTCTGTAGAAAGAAGATTCTAAATGTACATTTTCGTATGATTTTCAGAGTCATCGAATGCAAGGGTCCTACGAATACTCGCGTTTACACCGTCGCTGTTTATTTCCAAGGCAAACGCCTGGCGAAGGCATCCGGACACAGTATTCAAGAGGCTGAGATGAATTCTGCTAAGGAGGCACTGGAGAAGTCACATGGTATTGAGAAGTTTAACATTTATGAGAATCATGAGTAGACTGCGGATTTTTATGTATTTAAAGAGGGACAGAAATATTGGACTTTATTTAATTTATAATGTTTCTTCTAAAAAATTAATTTAGATTTGAAAAATTGTTTATCATAATTGAAATATAATAATAAATATGATGAATTACTAATTTTTAACTAAATTGTTCATACTAGAAAAATTATATTTGCATAAAGTTCCGCAGTCTAGTCATGAGTGTATTGCTTTAACAGTAGGCTAACATCTATCTTTTTGGCCCATAAAGTAGCACTTTTTGGAATTTCTTCTCTTTGCAATGAAAGAGGATATTGATTTTGAGTTTTATCAACATTTTTTCAACAATTCGATTTTCAC
Organism: Ceratoteleas bidentatus; assembly: GCA_022817645.1. Taxonomy (NCBI): domain Eukaryota; kingdom Metazoa; phylum Arthropoda; class Insecta; order Hymenoptera; family Scelionidae; genus Ceratoteleas; species Ceratoteleas bidentatus. The sequence goes on along the minus strand of JABFPB010004114.1, from coordinate 12,781 downwards.
ATCAAATTGTTGATGTATTAACATAAATAAGGTTTGTACTGAAGATGATAAAATGAACTATCACGCAAAATTTCAAAATGAATGATTAAATACTTTTTGAGTTAGGAGGGACAAGAGAATGAAAAATGCTATTTTAAGAAAAACAGCATTTTGGAGAAGTAATTAATTTCTGCAACTTCGTAACCACTTTAGATTTTAATTTTCGGTTTTCTCTGTATTTTCTAGACACTTTAATTATTAATTGTATTCAAAAAGTAGGAAAACCGATTTTTTCAACCCATACAAGACAGACAGATCACTTAAGTAATATCTGTGCAAAAACAGATTTTCAACATTATTTTTTATCACTAGTTTTTACTACAAACAATCAGTACTATAAATTCTTCATTATGATAACAAAATTATATACAAAATTATATACAAATTGTGGGACTCACAGCATAAAATGCAAACTTAACAGAGTTTTGGGAAACTATGAAAAGTGCAGTTATTTTTGGTGATTTCGTGCAACTTTCTACTACAAAGGCAGCTAATGAAAATATATAGTTATTTTTTGTGCATGCTTCCACATAAATCGTGAACCTAATTTTTCCCTCGTCAAATTAACAGTTGAAGTTGATATTTTTGAAAAAAGATCTATTTATCTCAAAATAACCACCAGAAAACTTGAAAAATTATTTTGGTTAACGGAATGTTTAGCTGTTAAATAGAAAAAACCAAACAGGTAATGCACACAATTCGTTTGTTACTTCAGTGTTTGTATGTGCTAACAGTACCACCAACGGGTTTCACGACCAATTGAATTATTATATGCATATTACAGAATGTGCCTGGAAAGCAATTATTATAATTCATCAGCGCGTAAAGCAGTGCTTTCTCTGCATACGTGGTGAGGAAAAATGATACCAAAGTCTCTTTCAAGGGGAAAATCCTGTAAAAACATGATACAAAAATCAAGACAAATTGCAAAAAATTATTGCTTTTTTAATACTTTGAAGAAATTTAAAAAAATTACAAAAAATGATATTCTTTCATGTGGTACCATGTGGTCATGTGGTTTTTCGAAAATTTGTAACTTAAAACCAAACAATTTGTTATTTTTTATATAGTGTCTGCGCTCAACCTGAAAAAATTGTAAAATGTAATAGGAGCTACAAAGGATAAACTATATCAGCAGAGAACCGAAAAAATGCGAAGCAAAGAGTAAAAGAAAAAATAAGGTCCCAGTTGTTGTCCAGAAATGGGAGAATAATCTGTATACTCAAAATTAAAAAACTTCTTTAAAATAGTTAAATAATTAAAATTCGAAAATGTATATTCATTGTACCAAGAAAAAAATCAAACTAATACCATACAAAATAATAAAACAGTTCAATTAATTTCATCATATTTTCACTTGGCACCAAAATATACAGCCCTTCATAATAGAACCACCTGAAACCCGATTATCTCGAATCTTCATTTCTCTTGTTTTCCCACCAAACCTTTTATCCCAATTTCTCATTTGCAAACCTTCTAACCTTCTAATTTTTTCCACAGACTTGTTCCCCCAACTGGACCACCAGAAACGCGTCATCGCGAAGAGCATGAAAATGCAGCGAGGCACCACGCGGGACCAACCCTTCAATCGCTACGCCAAGAGCCGCGACCACTCGGACGATTCGGACAACGGTGGCCGGAACCGCCGAAGTCGCACCAAGGAGCGCGACCTGAACGAAAAATCCTCGAGGGACCGGTACGACAGCGCGGATCGTCGGTTCCGCAGAGAAAAACGCCAGTCGGACAAACGCCGATCCACCAAAGACCGGAAGCACGACTCCGAATTCCGGAAATCGACTAATAAGGACGACTCCGAGGACGACATGCGTTCGGACGACGAGAGGAACAGCGACAAGAACTCGGATTCGGATTTCAAGGACGATTCCAGTTCGGCGTCCGACGACGAGGGCGACCGCTCAAAAAGGGACGAGTCCCCGGAAGAGGGCACTTCCTCCCGCAAACGGAACGAAGAGAGACGAAGGAAGCGTTGTCTGAGCGACAGCGACGACGAGGACAAGATTCCCGCGCAATACCGATCGAGCAATCCGGTTCCGAAGAAAATGAAAGGAGTCTGGTGAACAACTTAATTTAAACGAACATCGGTTGGGGGAATTCGAATTGGAAAGGGTTTTTGGTAAAATGGACGCAAGCACATTTTGGATCAAAATTGGATTGGTATAAAGGACCAATGAGAAATCAGTATTTAAAGAAATTATTGTAATTAAATTGTGAATCGAAATTGCAGCAGATTGAATTTGTCTAATTCTTCGATTTCACCATCATTTGATTTACGATTAATACAATTACTGACTATTAATCGTTTTTGAAATAGTGATTTCTTATTCGATGCTATTTATTTTGCCATTTTTATATAATTTACATACATTTTTATCCAAATTGGGCTTGTGTCCATTTAACAGTGAGATCTTTTCAATTTGGATTGATTCTCGGTTGCTTGGAGTGGGTCTGGTAAAAACTGAGATCTGTACTTTTGAACAGATGTATGAATTATGTAAATGTCCATTTGGGTAATTTGCAATCGCTGCTGAATGGTACAGTTGAACAACGTGTCTTTATGTGTTTATAGTAACTGTGGTTCAAAGGTTCAATCGTATCGTTGTCATAATTGCAAATTCGGAAACGATGGTGTGACGTAAATATTGATGGTACAAATCTTGCGAATAAGTTGAGCACATGTTAACGATGTAGAAAGAGAAGCGTTTCTTTTAATCGTTGAGTTGAATATTTAAAATATTGAATATCACAAAGGAAACATTGCTTTTTGATTTAAGACATTTATTTTTATTATAGAAATGAGTTGTTATTTAGGTGACATGGCATGTTTAGAAGAGAGGTACAATGTTTCTGTTGTTTATTCAATTGGATTAAGTTATCTATAAATTATATTAGTATAGTAATTAAAATATTGTGCGATGATTTTACACATTATCAGATTTGCTGCATTCTGAAATTAAGGAAAAAGTAATTGACGATGAGTCGCAATTATTATATTCATTCTGCAAATGTCTAAGTACAATAAAAGTGATACTATGCACGCACACCACTCAAGAAAAGTACAGGTTTTCTTGGATATGTTAGAAAAATTTATTTATTTATTTGTCAACAGAAGAAAACTCTTACTTTTGTGATTACATAAAATGTTATCTGATTTTAAAATAATTTTGTATTTCTCGCTGCAGAATTGAAAAAGCATTAATTGTATGACAATAAAGTATGTAAGAATTATACAATTATTATACAATTTCGAAAATCACATATGTATAAAATTGTCAACTTCACAAAATGTGCATTTAATTCAAATTATCATGTCCTGTTTATAAATCGTTTATTATAAGCACAGCAATTATTACAGCACTTTTTCACCAGACCCACTCTGAAAGTACTTTGAAAATTGTGATTTGGTATTCACATTTTCTTTGTTCTGCCTTTGCATGGTGCTTTTAGAGTATTTCGTATACTTTGTACATAAGGTTCCGTTTTGTATGTTACTTCTCTCTAAGCAGTGTCTGTGTTCAAGTGGACATTAATCTGATTGATTCTTAACACGAAGCAGAAGAATGGAAGCCAAACAAATAAATTTGAATTGAATAAAATCGAAGTAGTCTACAATCATTTTATTCCCGTACCCTGAACAAGATGAGGACTTTTCTGGTCTAATAAAAATGGATTTTTGTCAATAATCTTTCTACACAGTTCCATATTTTCTAAGATGTGTTGCACTCTCCAGTGTTTTGATAACAGGGCTATTTGGATGTTAAAAAGTCCGTACTGTAAGCATTGTAATTTTGTGATGGTGGCGGAAGATTTTAGTCTAATTCCCATTTCATCGATCAGCGTTTTAAGGTAAGTTGCTGTTTCGTTAATACAAACAATCTCTGTAATGATACAACACAAAGTTAGAAAGCAGTTCGAAACACGTTGGGATTAAAATATTCTTAATGTTAAGAATTCTTTGTTAATACAAAATAATATTGGTACTCATTATAGAATTGCATTCTCCCTTACCTAAGTCAAAATACGGTGGTGAGAAATTAGTACATTTTATTGAATAAATCATAGGAATTTTATTATCAGCAATCCTGGTAGGTCCCTCTTTCAGTATCTCATAAGCTGTTTGACTTGAGGGACTTACTCCTAAACACCTTGAAAAAACATAGTTGAAAATAAGATGTGACATTTTATTACTAAAACTTATAATCTTAGGAAATGTTTCAAATCATTTATCAAAAAGTATATATAACTAATTATGTGTGAGATTATTACTTTTTAATAAAAAAAAATAATAATAATGTTTAAATTAAGGTAATTTAATTTGAAAATACTAGTTGCCAGAAATTAAAAAAATTTGTCCACCCTTTGTATATCCTAAACCTTCCAGATCAATATTTTTTTCAAAGAACTCAAAATAATCATTAATGATGGCTAAATAAATATCCTCTTACTGAAACATAGTTTTCTGGTGAGAAGACTGTATAGATGCGCATAATTTATCCAAAGCAATACGCCTGACATGCTTGTAGGTTGTTTGTTCCATTATTTTACTGGAGTCGAAACCAGTCATTGTTGCTATTCCCAATTTTCCAGTTACTTTGAAAATTTTCATTGGACGATTTAGCCTCATCTTTATTGCCTGCTCATTGCCGTCTTTCAAACTCAATAAGACTACGCCAGAAGCTTCTTTTGGCAACACATTAGCACCAACCAGCTTCATGTCCTCTTTCATATATCGAGGACCGACAAGATTCACATGATCAGCATAACTTGGATGAACGACAACTTGCAGTTTGTCAGTGGTGTCTCCGACAATCTGAACATGGTCATTTGGAGGACGGACCTCCAACTGATTTAAATCTGTAAAATTGTGCTTAATGAATAATTCAATCTCAGCAACTAATATTCCTGAATATAATAATTATTATATTCATTATAATCAATAATGATTTGTAGATAAATATTATAACAGAGTAGAATATTATTCAACATTCCCAGAATATTCCTGGAATATTATTCACTGATAGGATAAAAAATATCGGTAAAATTCTAAATTATTGACAAATCAGAAGCTGGGACATTAGCTGTAATAATTTAAATTGTCACAATAATTTTGTTAAGTGTGTTACCTTTTGGAGAAGATTTGCCAAGAAAATATCTGTTAATGAAACTTACATGTTGTTAGAGTTCATGAAATCCGTTAATCAATAGAAACTGATGAGATTTTTATATATATCGTGATGTTTTATAATAATTTCGTCAACACATTGTTGACACAATAATTTCGTCAACACATTGTTTTCATATTTTTCATTTTCAACTAAAAAAAAAACAATTTTACATTCAAGTTGGTTTCCAATCAAAACTGAATATTTAAATACATTTAAATTAGCATATTTACTCTCATCTTTCTTTGCTTTCTCAGATGTCATTACAAATGTTATAAAACCGAAATAATAATTAGGAAAAACAATTTATAATACAAACCCTCGCATAAATTTGAAGCAATAGTTTGCTTTAAAGCATTCACTGGGACATTCGGAGGCTTGTAAATTGCAAACACCCCATTTAATGCTTTATAAACAAGTTGAGCATTTCTTGTAACAATACTTTTGTCAACACGAGTACTTATCATCTTTAAATGATACCTGTATTTTCACATTGCCAATAATTCCCCTAACCTCCATCTGTCACGCGCCGTGTAAACACCGTGATAAACTGACTGCAGGCAACGGGCACGAACGGAATTGGTCACGAGTGGAATTTCGAACGAATAAGTTAACTTCAGAGTAGTCGCGGCCTTGCGGACGGAGCAGACTGAGAACCCTCGACATAAAAACGTCTTCTTCTTCTTCTTCTCGTGTTTGGCTTCAGCGACTGTAGATTGCGCACAACTCGGTGCTACAGGCTATATTGCCATCATCGGATGTCAGAGGATTTAGGGATAGGAATGTGGGGGCGCCACTGGGTTATACTTGAGCACAGTATTCATTTAGGCGGCAAATTCAAATATCATTCCAAGGAGAAATTGTCAATATAATATACATTTTCATACTTTCTTGTTTGATTTTTTTTTAATTATTTTTTTCAATTTTTTTCCCCATATTTTTCCTCACAAACAAAAACAGAACAAGGATCTGCCAAACGGAAGCCGTTAGTCTTAGTTCATAGAACAAAACTCTCGGTCACATCAAGCTATCCAATGGTGTTCGTTGGCTGGCTCATATTTGTTTGTTAGTTTCTTCAATAAAACAAATTAAAGGTTTTAGAACATTAAAATCGTCAGATTTCAAAATTGAATCTAAATCAATTGGGAATTTTATACGAAGTCTCCTCCATTTTCTAAATAAAGTAATTCTTTCTTTCGCGTATAGAGGACATATAAAGACATAATGCAAAGTTGTTTCACCTACTTCTAGACTGCAGTCACAAATAGGATTGGAGATTAGACGTTTATCAAATAAACTAGCTTTCAAAGATGTATGATTAGATCGTAATCTGTTTAAAGTAACTAAGGCATGTCGTTTCAAGTTTCTATGTTTGACAAACCAAGGTTTAGACTCAACAGGGCAATAAATTTTATCAAAGAACTGTTTACCACATCCAGAATTTCTAAAAAATGAAATACAGTTTTCAAATGCTTTCGCATTCTTGCGATTAACTGCTTCAAAAAAATCTGAATGAGGGACCTTATAGTCTCTCAATGGAGCCGAGTGTCTAGCCTGATTCGCAAGTTCGTCTGCTTTTTCATTGCCTTTTATACCTCTGTGGCTCGGAATCCAAATCAAATCGATCTTACATTCCTTGCCAGAGAGGGTAAATAGAAGGTGTTTAACTTCCCAGATAATATAATTATCCGTTCTAGAGGCAAGTTGCTTTATAGCTTTAAGGACACTCAGTGAGTCAGTAAAAATTGAGAAACTATTATAAGATGGATTTGAGGTGAAAAGCTCTTCAATTTTAGTGAGTGAAATCAAAATGGCTAGAGCCTCTGCGGAAAAAATAGAAATACGTGAAGATACCTTGATTGATTCAAACCAGTCCAAATGGGGGGAGTAAGATGATAAGCCTACATATGTGGCTGTTTCCCCCTTGGATCCGTCTGTAAAGAAACATATCTTATCAGCCAAATTATGGGGGAAGCGATCAGTAAATATGGCGTCATTTATCGGAAAATTTTCAATTGGGAAAAGAAATGAATCAGAAATAATAATATTATGGGAATAATATGAAAGAGAAAGAGGATAGGAATAGACCAAAGGACAACATTTTTTCCTAACAGTACCATCAACTGATTGAGATTTCAAAAAGTTAATAGACCTTAGAACATATAGCTTATTTATAAAGTTATATTTATTTTTCTTAGAGGTGTTGTAATAAAGCAAAAAGATTATGTCAAAAACTGCGTTATCTTGATAGGATGCTGTATTAAGTAGATATTTTCGCGAAAGAGTATCTAATCTAAAATGAAGTGGGGGGATTTTAGATTCCGCATAAATGACGCCATTAGGGGTGGAACATCTATATCCCATAACAAAGCGAATAGCTTTTCTCTGTATAATTTCAATCTTAGAGAGATGTAAATCAAAGGAATCTCTATTCATAAACAAAGACCCATACTCAATTAAGCTTCTTATATAAGATGTATAGAACATTTTCAATGTCGTGGGATGTCCTCCCCACCAAGTTTTACGTAAATATCGTAAAATATCCAGTCTTTTCCTAGTTCTAATAATAATGGAAGAGATTTGGAGATTCCAGGTAAGTCTATAATCCAGGATAAGACCCAGATATTTCGTATCCTGTTTGGCCATTAAAATTTGATTGTCAATAGAAAGAAAATGAGTATTCAAATCAATAATTTTTCTTGTGAAGATCATGAAGTTGGTTTTAGGAATTGAAATATTCAAATTGATCATTTGCAAACGTTGATTCATAACACTAAATGCTTGTAAAAGCGAAGTTTTTAATAATGAAATGTTATCACTTTGAAACACCAGGCAGACGTCGTCTGCATACGAGACAATATCCACCCTAATCAAAGGGCAAAAAAGAACATCAAGGATGTAAATATTAAACAAGGTTGGAGATAATACTGAACCTTGTGGGAGACCCTTAGATGCAAACCTTACAGGGTCGTAATCGTTAGATTCTTTAAAATAAATCCATCTACATTTTATCATTTCATAAATTATTTTCACCAATATAGGATCAAGTTTAAGATAGATCAATTTTTCAACCAAGATGTTAACATCAACGTTGTCAAATGCACCTTCAATATCAAGAAAAATCATTCCGGTATATTTTCCTGTGACAAAACCGTTATAAATAGTAGCGGTAATTAAACCCAGGGCGTCGTGACATCCCTTGTTTTTTCTGAAGCCAAATTGTAATGGATGAAGCTGTTCATTTTCCTCTAGCCAATGAAGTATTCTATTATTGATCACTCGTTCAAAAATTTTAAGCATGGATTGAGTAAGGGCGATAGGACGAAATTTACCCGGCACTGCTTTAGGAATAATCATAACAAGATGATGCTTCCACGTCTCAGGTATAATGCCTTTTTGAAGGATTTCATTCAACAAATCCAGGAGTACAGAGTGACCTTCCGCAGGTAAATTTTTCAAGGCCAAGTTCCCAATCTGATCCAAGCCAGGCGAAGATCCGGACTTAGAGTGAGAAATCACAGCCCGAAGTTCTGCAGAGTCGATCCTATATGATAGATTATAGTGATCATAAAAGGTTGATTGAAAATTATAAGGTTGAATATTAGGAAGGATTGTACTGGACAGATTATTCTTTAGGGATTCAATTTTTTCTGAAAATTTCAAATTATTGGAAACATTGTAATTATTCTGTGAGGGCTTTGTAAGATTTTTCAGCATACTCCAAACTTCAGAGATAGGAGTATTAGGATTTAATTTGGATAGATAATTGACCGAAAATAGTAGCTTTTCTCTACGATAGATTTTTCTAGCAATTGCTCTTTGTTTATTTCTAGATATTTTATTAGCTGTATTAGGAAATGCTCTAAATTTCATCTCCGCCTTTTTTCGCTCCATTTTTGCCATTTCGCATTCAGAATTCCACCATGGTGTGGGTTTAAAATGCGGGGAAGATCTATTGGCAGTCTTGGATGAAATGAAGGGAAAAGATATAAGTGGGGGATGATTATCAGTTTGAGAAATAACCAATTTTTTTTCTGCAATTTTGGTTTCAAATCAATAATTGTAGATTTAATAATATCCAAAAACAAATCATAGAGAGCCAGGAAATTTTCTGAATTAACATTCAAAAATTCTCCATCAGATTTAATTTTTTGCGAGACAAGCTGTTCAAATGATTTCCAGTCTAAACCATCCAGATTAAATTTATGAGAAAATGTTCTCGAATAGAGCGTGGGAATCTTGATGTTAATCAAGATAGGAAGATGGTCACTTCCCATCTGATCCTCTCCTACTGACCACTCAGTTTGAGCCAGAAGATCCTGGGAAACGAAAGCCAGATCAATTGCGGAGGGAAGATTTCCGTTATGAGGGAAGTGGGTATGTGAAGAATCAATTGAGCAATTGAAGATTGGATTCATCAATCAATTCAATAAATTTATTGCTGATATTATTGGAATTATTTGCTCCCCAAAGAGGATGATGCAAATTGAAGTCTCCACATAAAATTACATTAGAAAATGGAGCCAAAAAATTGAAGATCTTTTTAAAAGTGGATTCAGATGTTGGAACCGAGGGAGATCTATATATGACAAAAACATTCAAATGTCTATCAGATGTAATGACCTCAATACCCATCATTTCTATTTCTCGTGAGAAATAGGGTATACTATCTATTACTTTATACTTTAAATTATTCCTAAAAAGGATTGCCAGTCCTTCTTTGAAATAGGTATCAAAATTAGTAATAAGATTGAAATTTTTTATAGAAAGTTTGTACTTCGATAGGTCTTTTTTCAACAAAGTTTCATTCAACAGAATGAGATCAAAATCCTCAGCTATACATGCTAGGTCTGAGCGTTTGCTCAAGTAGCCTTGGCAGTTCCACATAATTATTTTTAGCTGTTCCATCATTATAAAAATAATCCGTCCAATACAATCCGTTAACACAAATAATCACAGACAAAATAGTCAAAATCAGTTAACCGTTCTAAAAGTTGAATTTAGATAGATAAGTTCCCTTATAAATGATTTCACTCTGTTAGTCTCAGCCGGATCAAGATTATGTTTCCTAGAATGGAAATCTAAATCCTCCAAAAAGGCATAAAAAATTCCTCTAAAGACCCTTCGAGTGTCCTCACTGATTCCAGATTTGTCAGTGTCACTAGAAGAATTATCCGTCCTTTGTTCGTGTCTAAATGAAGAAGTCGAAGCAGAATTTGTGCGATCAAATTCAAAAATCAGTCCGTTTTTTTTTGTTTTCAGTTAGTTTACCTATACTCTCTGATGCGATCGCACCTTGAGTTGAAAACAAAATATTAGAACTAATATATGGAGTATTTTTGGGTTTAGACTTATTCATAGATTTTTGTTTATTCTGTAAATTAAATTTAAAATTAGAGTGATTTTTTGAGGGACTATTAAAATTTGCAGCAAATGTTTTGGTTACTGAACTGTATGATTTGCTATTAGCCGGTAAATTTGATAGAGGGAAAAATGAATTTTTGTTAAGTAGGGGGTAAGATTCTCTTTCCAAGATTGGGGCAACTGAATTCTCCTCGTCATCGAAAAATCTTCTCGGAACTCTGTCCGTAGAATCATTCCTGTTATCATACAGGTCTAATTTGACCTTGGCCTCAATGAAAGAAATACCCTGCCTGTAGGCAAAAATATTAGTCTCATTGTTTTGACGATAGATTGGACAAATTCTCTCGTACACCCAATGAGAGCCTTTACAAGTAATACAATTAGGAGGATCGTTTGCCTTAACTTCACAAGAATCGCCACCTTCCACATGCTTGTCCTTGCCACACTTCGGGCAGCGAGGCGAACTACGACAAACTTTTGACACATGATTATGGCGATAACAATTAAAGCAAGTTTTAAGGGTTGGGATCCATTCCTGTACTTCATAGATGGTAAATTTAAATTTAATAGAAGGTGGAATTTGGTTAGCTAAAAATTTGATAAGTACTGTATTTGATTTAATATATACAACTGGGGAAGAACCTTTGACTTTCCTGTTGAGTCTTTTAACTTCAGCAATTTTAATAGAACCATTCGTTTTTATATCTTTCAATAGTTGCTCTTCTGTGTATTCGGATGGAATATCTCGAACCAGACCAATTTTGTAGAGTCTGTTGTTGGGTATAAAAATTTTAATATTATTTTGTGCAAAAATAGCACTTTTTAAGATGTTGTTAGTGACAAATAAATTGTCACAAACTATCTTATACTTATTAAAACCCGTATTAGAAAGACGAAAGTCATGCCCCGGGAAGTTGGATTCCAACAATTCTCCAACCTTCGATTGATGGAGCCTGACTTTCTTTCCTCCCACAAAATGATCTTTGATGGTTTGACAATATAAAACGTATGGAGCATTGTGCCATGAAGAATATTTCTGAAAATCCAGTACATCAATTTCCTTAGCTTTCTCTTTATCTTGGATAAGCGAATCGTTTGAGTTTTGGTTAGTGTTTATATTTTGTACAGAACCTGTGTCAACAGGCACTTGTTTTGGGTATATACAGGAATTTATTGTATTATTTTTAATTTTACTTTTGTTAGGGGAAACAACTTTTTCTTTTACTGGCGAGCGTGCTTTTTTCCTTTTACATTTATAAAAAGGTCTCTCTACAATTGGATTTGACTCCAAATTTGTTTTGCTGGAGGAGGCAACGTCAATTACCGGGGGATTTACATCAGCAACCTGTTGGTTTTTGTCGAAATTATTTGATAAGCCAGCCTCCGAACTTACCTCCGGATCGTCAGCTGGAGTATCCGTCGGGTCTATATCCATGTTCATCCTGGGGGGAGAAATCATAGCCCCGGGGCCGCCTAAGGCGGACCGTGCTCTTCGTCGTCCCCAATAAAACGGCTACAGGAAAAGAGGACTGAAGGAAGTCAAAGAAGACGAAGAGTAGGTAAGACAGTCCAGATTTCCAGTCAAGCGGCTCTGCGATGTATATGCGACCACCGCCGAAACCGAACTCCTACATAAAAACGTGACTGTTACCGACCTACTTTTCATTGTCGGTTGGTAGATGGCGCTGTTGTCAATTGAAATCGATGAATATCGGATGTTTAATGGCTGTATACATGTAATTTTTGTGAGCCAATAAAAACCAAGTTAATTAAATGAATATCGGATAATAAGCAAATGAATGAAGTCACCTTGCAATGGTATTGCAGCTAGCAGCGCGAATTAATATTTCAGCCCTAATTAAATGATAATAATAATTAAATATCAAATAATAAATAAATAATCAAATAAAGAGATGGAACAAATTGAAGATATGAATTAGGTATCCCGTGTTAAAGTTTCCGATTAAATACGGATAAATGGGGTTTCCGGATTTAGATGGAATTTCGCAACGTAAATTTACGAGTAAATGGAAAGATTTCCGGATAAAATTTGACCGAAATCTAATACGTAACAATCCGGAGTAATGTGAATAATTCTGGCCATAAAAAGTAGTGGCGATTAAAAAAAAATATATAGATTTGGCCGCGATATATGTTTTCTTTTTACTATTTTCTTTTGAATCTGGGGTCAAAAATCT
>JABFPB010004113.1:0-15539 GCA_022817645.1 Ceratoteleas bidentatus | reverse complement strand
TCCGGAGTTTCTCCGGAGACAAGGGAGATCATCTCCCAAGTATCTTCGGAGAATCTCCGGAGGTGTTCCGTGCGGGACATCATTTAAGTACAGCTCCATTATCAGCAATCCACAAACATGTACAGGAACGTCAAAAAAGGCCTAAAATCATGCTTTGTTCCAGTTTTTGTTTATATTTATAAGTCTAACTTTTTAATACTCAAAATATCACATTTCCGTCTGACAGATTTGTTCTCCATCAGATTTCGACCGTACTGTGGCGGTAATTAAGTCGAAACCGAATAAAAATACGTGTACCAGGAGCTCTTTGAAGGTGAGAAATTATAGGCAAAAAGTTTTTGAGATAATCAAGTTTAAAGTTTCAAATTCATTTTTATTCACAAGACACGATTACAACCTAGTACAAGGATGATACTTTTTAAAATCTGACTACACTACATGAAAGAGGACACTTCAAACTACTAGAATATACAATAAAAAAATTCTGCCCCCTTAAAAAATAGATTTTATATAATCTTAACTGTCTTAACTTTTCCTTGGATAATATATGTAATGTAAAAGTTGCACGATTCATTTTATAAAATAGTTGACGAAACGAATTTTTATATATACATAAAGTACTGTGACATTTTTTAATTCATGTTTACATTCAGAACAGTTTATTATTTCTGCACTAAATAAAACGAGAGAACATATAAACGTGGCTGCTATTGACATCAGTGTTTACGAATCTAGAACATCAGATTGTATTATTTAACTTTCATCCGATTAAGCATGTGCTGCCATCTAACGCGTGTTATTTCAAACTCATAATTCGAACTTCTCTGCGCTTTATCTTTCAATGATACGCTAAAATTTGTCGGTAATATATCGACAGGAACTTCGGATGGTTTCATGAGAAAAAAAGCATACAAACAACGAGGTGATAAATTCATTCATTCATAGTGTAGGCCAATAAAGTAACTCAAAAATGATTTGATAAAACAAACAGCAGTATTTATGTTTCCATGTTATGTAAACAAAGAAAAAAAGTACCGGTGAGGCGTATAAACTATGAAAAGTCTGACATATATCTACCTTATAATAAACTCATTTGATTAACAAAACAGTCGAGTTAAAAAATACCATTAGAAACAATTAGATAAAAAGTACTGGCAAAAACAGACAGAAACCATTAGAACATATTTCCGACATGGAACTACAATTATAATATAATTACAATTCCATATGGGCATCAAGTACCCTATACAAATCAAATACAACATTTGAAAAAAAGTTTGTCAAAAACCGCATAGAAATAAAATTAGAACTAGTCCTAATGGAATTTTTCAACTGGGAGTTCAACTGAAATTTTCAGTTAAACATTTCATTCTAATTAAATCAGCAATGATATGATTATACATTTGTGAAAGTACATTAAATGATACATTATTTATTCAGGTTAAATTAAATTAATATTAAAATATAATAATAATTTTCAATCCAAAATACTCAGATCATATTTACGAAAATTAATATATCCGTACACATTGTTTCATAAAATTTATGAGTTGGGAATAAATACAAAAGTTGACAATATAAAAATTGCACAGTATGAATCTAACGTTATTTTCCTTCAATCTGCTTTTCCCTCCAAAATTCCTATATAAATAATATAATCCACAATGTAACTCCTCCTATATGCGCGTAGCTACGAGCCCAAATCCATTAAATTCCTTTATAATTCAAAATCACATTCGATTTCGCTTGGTTCGATACGTGAATGATTTGTATTTTTGTGTATCCGCACAATTGTAATCTCAAACAAAAAGCACCGGAAGAAAGCAGAAAAAGAGACCGACAAGATGACAGAGCTGCTGTTACAATCCGAATCAAATTTTAAAGATTTGCACGGAAATATATCTTAGACGTATGAAAAATTGCATCACAAAAGAAAAATATATTGCATAATAATAAAAGTATATTATGTATGATAATAAAATAAGATCTGACAGTTACAGAATGTAAAAATACTCAATAACTTGTATCAACGCAAACTCTAGTTTTCGCAAATAATATGATCTCTAAAATAATATCATTTCTAAAATATTGGACAGTTGAAATATTTGAAGATATATTATAACATAATAACGACTTCGAAAATATATTTCGATTTAAACAAAACTGTAACGTTATATTATATCTGGTTTAAAATATGTTTTAAATTGAACAAAATTCATTATCGAGCGATAACTTTTAACGCTCAGGTTTATTGAAAATTCGGTCAAGCTTTCGTGGAATAATATTAAATCATAATCCAGCTTTATTCAATAATTAATGACCGTTACGAGCCGTTTTACCTAATAAAAGCTAAAATATTTATTTTGTGAGCAGTTATGAATATGCGAGTGAAATTTATTCAGTTGAATTTTAAGAAGACAATTGAAATATACCACTGAAACTGGATTTCGGCATTCATAGACTTTTATTGTCACGCAATTAAACATCCAAATATTGAAGTTAAAATTGATCATTACGATTCTCGTAAAATTAGGTAATAGACTGACAAAGTAATTAATTTAATACACCTTGAATATTTCCCTCGAAAATTAATAGCTCAAAAATGTTCGTACCCCGAGTTTACGTTCAAGACTTCTCGTATTTATCTTGCCATACGTCATATGTTATAACAAGATAGAATTACACTTCAAGACACCCTAAACCACTCAATTTGACTCCGCATGAGACAACACTCAACGTGGGGGAGAAAGAATGTTAGTCAATCTGAGCCGATGTCCAATTAAATAACTTTCTAGCCGTTGAAAATTGCGAAAAAATGAAGTTGCAAAAAGAACAAAGTTAAATAAACACAATTCAATCTTTATTTTTTAACTAGTTTTTATTTCGATCAAACTGCTGGAGGATAACGGAAGCTCAATTAAATTGCAATTAATAACGAAACACTTTATATGCGGAGACTATATTCGTTCGAAATTGGTATTACAATTTTGATCAATGTTTTCATCCAAAATTGATCAAGTTGTGCAGCTGAAGCAATACATTTAGCAAAAAATAGTTGGAGTGCAACTTCTCCAAGTTAAGTCACTATAATTTGATATTTCATTCAATGAAAAAAAAGTTTATTAAAAACTATCGAAATTAATACATTCGAATTCACAGTTCCGAAATCACGTTTTCGAATCACATTTTATAACGATGATATATCAAAAATGTGAGAATCGCTACAGTCATTAAAAAGATAAATGATGACCCAATGATTTTTGGAATGCTAAACAACGTTTATCATATACATACCACTACTCATGTTTCAATGAAACCATGCGACTAAAACTCTAAAATTAATTAAATTACCAGCCATAATAACACAATAATAACTAGTTGTTTAGCGAAACACTTTGAACATGTTTCGCTTTTCAGTATGACTCTTATACTTTTCTATACTTTTACACAACTTTTATTCTTTTGTTGTGAACTTTAAGAGTTTTCCATTTCAAAAGTAGGTTAACGTACAGAACTCTTCCCAATGTCTAACAACCGAGACAGAAGTGATTTACCATAAAACACATGTTTTAGCTACACGCTGAGAAAAGTCTCGTTGATCGCAATTAAATCTTGTAAGGGATTTTGTTTCAGTTTCAAAAACCGAATGATTTAAATGAACAAACATCATGTTAGAAACATTAATTTCATTAACTTAGCTAAATAATTTAAATGAGATTCATATATTATAAATGTCAAATAGATTCTGCTTATATACTCAATTTTTAATTTAACAAAATTTCATTGTTCGTTATAAATCTAATTATCTGTTACAACAATTTACTGTTACACAATAAACATATTTTGTTTACAACTAAATTTCAGAAAGAAACAAAGAAATACATTAATTAACAAATTTCAAACATATTGAAAATGCGTATTAGTTGCAAAAAAATAAACAAATGCAAACGAAATGATGCGCAAAATTTTCTTCCCAATACTAACTTTCCACCACGAATCCACGCAAACCTCTCCATCCGTCCCAATCTCTCATTACGTAACCCCCTCCCACCCCTTACCTTCCCTTTTCCAAAATCCCCTCCCTCCCAACCCCTCCCCCTCCTTATATCTTTCCGGCCCGAATTGTAAACTCGAACAAAAAAGACCCGTCGAAGAATAGCCGTCGCTGTCGTAGGCGGGGAGTGTCGGGGGAGGGGGGAGCGCCCAGAGGACCGGCGAGGAATGACAGGGCCGCCTTCACGGGCCCGAAAATCGATACACGCTGCGGCGCCCGCGCTCGCTTGGAAAAGGGACGCCATGAAATTGTCGGGCCCAGGCCGCGCTCTTCACCGGTTTGCGGGCCCTCGAGCCGGTCGAGGAGAAGGGGACCAGGGGGCAAAAGCGCATTCCAACGCGGAACGCCAGCCGGTGAATGTGCTCTCGCTGCGTGCTCGCTGCCATTGAATCGCGGCTCGGGTTTCGCGCTTCCTCGTGCCCTTTGTTCCGCGGGACGCGACTCGCGGGCCCAAATTCGGCTGCGGCCGAAAATGCGAAGATCCGTCGGCGGCGCTGAGTGTGTGCTGAGGTGGGTCCACGCGAGTTCTCGCAAGATCGCGATCGCAGTTTTAATAATAGGCCGTCGCGGGCACTTTCCCACGGCCTCGCGGAGAGCGCCGAGAAGTCGACGGGAGGCTGCCGTTTCGGTGACGTTTTTGTTCGGCGTGTCGCGCCGATGACGGCAAAAGGTCGGTTCGGGATCGGCTGCCGAGGAGTGGAGGCACGTCGGTGAAAAGGTTGCTGTCTTGGTGTAAAGTGTCGGCGGGAGATAGCGAGCGAGATGCTGCGATTCGGCCGTTCGAGGCTAGAACGCGCGCTGGAATCGCGATAGCTTTTGTACGACGGGTCTGTGCAAGTGTCTGCGGAAGTTCGGTTGGGTAGAAACAGTGATGGTAAAAGGGAAGATTTTGTTTTGGATCGGAATTCGAGAAGCAGTGTGTGGAATGGTTGTAAATGTGGGCGAAGATGGAATTAATAAGGTCAATTGTTGGATGTTTCTTGAAAGGTTCTGTAAATTCAATTACCATTAGTAGGCATTCCTGCCGTCGTGTTACGGTTAGCTGCAAAAAATTAAGAATACCCACGACGGTCTAGAAAAGCATTCAATTCGTGACATTACGTTCATTACGGTTAGGAAATTACTTTATAAAGTATAATTTGTTTGCTGCAATCAACGGACAATTGCAGACAGGTGAATCTACTTTCCGCAAACAATTCCTCTTTTTTTCAGGACGCACGTAAACACGCGTATGGGGTATTCAAAACACGACGTCGGGGATATTATAATAGTTAGCGTCTGAGTAATGCCGACACATAAAAAGCATGAGCTCGTTTTCCAGCGAAGCACTATAATTTGTTGAGTTACGGCCCCGCTAAAGAAAAGTTGCGCGTCTCCCATTCAGTCGAAATTCAGTTATCGGTGGTAATACACGTCCGCTGCCCTACAGTTGATTCGCCGGTTTATGGATTTGAATAATCCAATTATCTCCCGAATCTTGGCTTTCCCGGGCCGTTAGGCAGAAGAACACTTTCCCTCGAAGATAAACATCTCATCAATTTGCGACATTAAAACGAAATCAATCTCAGTTGACAAAGAACGAAAAGACACATGGCTCGAACGTGACACGAAATAGGCGCGGCAAAAAACGGAAGGGCGAAAGATTTGGGTGATCGATCAACGGCAGTTACATCACTCTCTCGAGTTTATTGATCTCGGATCATCGGGCCGGCTCGACGCAATGAATCGTTACCTGTTATTAGTTTTTACTGCGCCGATAATAACTGCGCAACTATTTTCATTGCCCGCGTTTCCTGCTCGGAAAACGAGGCTTAGAACTAGTTTTAACCGAAGGAGAAAAATTGAATTTTCGCGACGTCCGGTATTTTATCGCGAGTCGAAAATCGCTGACATGGAAACTTGAATTATTCAAGACCACCTGTTTCGCGAGCAAAAACAATAGAAGGGTAGTTAACATTACCAAGGTGTATCGCGGGGAAAAAGAAGGCGATGAGTTATTGTCGTCGGGAATGCGGCTGAACGTCGTTAAAAACAATGCCGAGTTCAATTAAAATATCCTGGAACGTTACGTTGCCGGTTTGGGTTTAATCAATAAGAAGTCCATTATCTCCGCTACGAGCGCTGGAAACTAATTTTTGCCTCTAATCCCCAAACAGATCCAACTGACGAACGGTAGTCGCCGAGCAGTGATCCGGAATCAAATCCCCGACACTCGTCGGAGTGTTGTTAGCCATGTCGGCGAAGCAGGATAAGATTATTGGGAGCAGCGCGAGCAGAGCATCGCCGCACTCTAATCTCTCGCGAAGCGATTTGGAGAATCTCCGAAGTCTGTTCGAGCCGTTAAGGATGATCGACGGTGAGGAGCAGCCGAAGAAGAAAGATCACCAGGATTATCCGGGCGATGGTTATCTATTGCCCATCCACCCGGCGCAGTCCTCCTCCGCCATCAACGATAATGACTTCCAGGATATGAACTACGAAGTGCCGATGCAACTTCCGGAGAACTTCGGACCGCAACGGAGCACCAGTCCACCGAGCTTTGGGTCCTTCGGACCGGAGGACCAGGAGGAGCAAAGACTGTCCCTGTCCACAACCGACAGACAGATGTACGAGTCCTACGACAAACGCAAGGACTATCACCGGAGAAGTGACAGGAACCACCGGAGGGAGCAGGAGTACGGCAACACCGAACCCCCCTCCGAAGAGAGGTTACTCAGGTCAAACTTCGTCCAAGAACAGGAGGGTCAGGATCAGAGTGGCCTCCCAAAAGACCAAGGGTCCGCAGAGCTTGACGACTACCAGTATCAGAAGCAGCGCCACCATGTGCTCCCTTACCATCACCGACACTACCACCCCCACAAGATAGTCCCTGTCTCCTCCCACCATCACCCCAATGTATCCATCAACTACCACCCTAAACACCCCCACGGCGTGAACCCTTCAGTCTCATACAGGGACGACAACTCCTCGATGAGCTCCACCAGTGTCTACGAAGGCCACTACCAGAGACACAGGCACCCCAAGTTGCCCTCCAGCCACCACCACGGAACCGTCACCCCCAGCATGCGTAGTGCCACCTCTTCCAACTCCAGTCTCATCAACCACGGAAGTTCCCCGACCATGCACTACCGGGTCGGAGACAACGCCAACAGCAGCAGTGCGGCTTCCACCAGTCCTGCCACCCTCATAGTGGAGGACCAGAGGAACGAGTCGCCCTGCGACCTGGCCATGCACAATAGGCACCACCTCCCCAACTCGTCCAACGCGTCCTACGACTCTTCTTCTTCCAACGTGCGGAGCCACAGCAGACTGGACCACATTCCAGAACACCTTCACCTTCACCACAGGGTGCAGTATTCCCAAAAGGGTCTGAGGGAGCGGCTGGAGCACCCTTCGGAAGCAGTGGAGCCCCCGCCACCGCCGGCCCCCCCGTCTCCTGTGGTCATGAATCATCATGTCAATCAACTCCACGGTCATGGCACCGGGGCCAACAAGGGGGCCCAAACCAAAAGCCCCGGGTTCATCAGCTTCAACGGGATTCAGGTAAGCCTGAGCTCTCGACAAGTGTTTCAAGTTGGCTCGTTCTCGGAAATGCGCGAGAACTCGTACACAACTTGTTACTCTTCGGCTTCACCGCTCGCAGCGTTCAAACTTCTTCGCGGAGTCTCAAAAACACGTCTGACCCTCAGGTGTCGTCGGTGCCGTCTAAAAGCAAATGTCAGTGCCATACGTTACAAGAAGACTGCAGAGGCAAGCGGGGCGCCGAGTGCCGGGGCAACGGGAACACCGAGGTGACATCGATAACGCATCAGCCACCGGCACTGCCACCCAGACCGCCGCCTAGAACCACGAGACGATACGAGACCGTGCCGTCCAATCACGGTGAGTCGGACGATTCGGTCGTCCAAATTGTATTGAATTTCACGCAAGGCTGTAGTAATTGGAAATCCTAGGCATGCTGATGACGAAATCGTTTTCGTGTGGAAATAGTTTGATCGATACGGTGTATTTGTAATAACGATGCTCCGATGATCAATTTGTAGGCCGTATGACGGTATTGATTCGCCAGTGGCGAAATTGGATCGACGGCGGCGCTGTTTAGGATCCGCGTTTTAGATGTGGGTAATTGGGTGGTATATCCGGACGCGAAATTTAAGGTATCTCAATAGTTAAATGGACTATCCTAGGCGAGAATTTAAGGTGGGAGAACGTGAAGCTTGATACCCTACATGGTATTCAATTTGGTACTCAAATTACTTAATACTTAGACAAAATAGATAAATAAACAACTCCTTTCGATTCCATTCAATTGCGTTTATTAACGCAATTGAAAAATTGCTATTTCAACTTTCCCGAAGCGCAATTCAGAAACATCCCACTCAATCCGACTTTCTACAATCGCCAAACACAATAAGCCACCAAACAAAGAGCGACTTCCGGCAGAGTCCGAGCGGCCACCGCAAGAAACAATCGTACATCATTAAACATATCCGGTACATAAACAGCCAGACTCATCTCAACTCGGCTGACCTTCTAACGCAATCGATCCTAATCGCGCGAGCCCCGAAATCAAGTCAAACAAAACCGTGACCCGTGGCATTCGTCGAACCCAGATCTGACGAAATCGGGCCGAAATGATCTCGATTTTCCCGAAGCCCCGTCATCCTCGTTCTCGGTACTCGGTTGACGCAACGCCGGCGTTTACGCAAACATCGCCACCTGAGCCACCCCGCCGAAACCCTCGGCGCGTGGTTCGCGCGGATTCCGCTACAGCCAGGTAGGGTCGCTCGTGTCGGCGGAATATATCGACCTACAGCAGTCGAAGCCGAGACACGGTTCGCGTAAGCCAATCGTATTGACGAACAAACGCACGATGCTTATCGCACGAGTTCGTCTGCACTCGGCCATGCACTTGCAGTTCCTCGGGTGCACGTTCCGCTCGCAAATCGCCGTTTCCCCGGGCGTCGCGGCCCAGAATCCGCCCGCGTCCGAATCAGCTGTTCGGCTTTAATCCAGACGCTCTCCTAATGTCACCGTCGATCGCGCGCGAGATATAATATGGTGGATGGATGCAGGACCTGCATCCAGGATGCACCCTGTCTTCTCCTACCCGGCGCCTTCGTTTACCCCGAATTGAAATCAGCCTCATGAATAATTGAACAGGTCAATACGTATTTCCGATCGATAATTTTAATCCTCCCCACGCGGTCTAATCGCGCGACTTCGCCGCGGGAAATGCCAGTCCGGAAAAAGCCGCGGCATTTCGAGCATCCGAGGTGGGCTGTGCACGTCACGAGATAATGCCACGGAGTGGCGCCGGAGGAACGACAGTGTCGTGGAAATGTCCAGTGGAGGTCTGACGAGGAATTGCGCCTGAGTGATCGTTCGAGATGGACGGCTTCCCGGTCCTGCAGATCCTGCGCTGCGGCACGGGGGTCGAGCTGGAGCTGGACAACTGCAACAATTTCGGCTACCCGTACTCCGTGGCTTCGCACTCGCACTTGCATTCGCTGCATCTGCCAAGGCTGCCGGATGGCTCGCACTTGCCGAACTTTCATTGCATCCACGCTCGGGGTAGGCTCGATAATGGCATTCATTTTTTCAGACCGTTGAGGTGTTGTTTTTGGGAAGTCGTAAAGACTGATTAGTCAGCGGCGAAACGGAAATGGCTTTCGTCGGAAGTCGTTCCGGACGATCGCGTTTCGGGATGGGTATTAGGAAGATGCCCTCGAATTCCCGAGCGGTTCCGTCACGGTTCGGAAAAATTCGATAAACGTGGGTCGGCCCGCGCCGCCAATGTAAATACGCGGAGTTTGTAAAAGTGCTCGGCAAAGTTCGAGACGTACGGCGGAGCAGTAGTTGAATTTGGAGATTGGTTTTCGCGGGGCGGAAATTAAATTACGCGCGCGCTTAGCCAATCGTAACATTTGCGTTTCGGGCGAAAATGGGAAATCGCCCGGGACAATTACCGGGGCAGGTTTCGGCGCAGTAACAACATTCCGTGGCTTTGTCGTTGTGGGTTAACAAACGGCGTTACATTACGCTCGTCTGCCGGAGTACAAAAGGTGTTTATCCGGATTGGGGAAAAAACGTCGGCCTTCAACGGTTCGCAGTGACGTATCGTTTTTATAGGAGCCGCGATTTTTCTTTCTTCGACTCGGCCGATTTTTGAGGCTCAGACTCGCAGGTCGGCGACGGTGGCCGCAGTTTCGTCTTGGCTTTTCGGCCGCGCAGGTAGTCGGGTCAAGTACACGTCAGGTGTGCATTCCACGAGGCAAAATGCAAATGCCTTCCCGGATAAAATTGAGTCTTTCCCCGAATAGAAAGTGCGCGTAAGCCCGCTTTATTCGGGCCAGCGGGACGGACATTGTGCCGCGATCGCGATCAGTCGTAAAAAAGAGCGTAATAAATAGCGGAGAAAAAACGGGGGAAACAGTCGCACAATGGCCCGAGTCGTCCCGGACGTTCTCAGACGTACGTATGTGTTGTTGTTGGGACCTGCCGTTCGGCGGAAAATCGCTGGGTGATCTGTGGCAGATCGAGGTCCATTATGTAACCGGCGGGGACATAAATTAAAGCTCACCGGGATGGGGATTAAGGGGGTGTCGGTCCGGTGAAACTGGAGTGGATTTTTGAAAGATGGGGGCGAGATGGGCTCGGCAAATGTGGGAATCCGAAGTTAATCCGCCGATTGATCGATAGTCTCGGATGAAATTAGAGTGTCGATGTTTCCCGAATTTGTCACCTGGGATAGACGTGCTTTTACCTCGCGGCGTTTCACCACTTTCGGCGGATTACGCCGCGCGAATCAATTTTTCATCCTTTTGTTTGAACGGGTTGTGTAAGATGGTTTCGTGGTAAGGGAGGGAGTTTTTTACATACACTCAGAGAACGGTTTATTTAAATATAGGCCTGATAGACATTATTTTAATTAAATAAACCTTTCACTTAATTGAAATGTTATATACATTTAAGATAAATAAACGTTGGAGTTAGATGGAATAAACGTTATTTAATATGAATAAATCATTTAATAACATGCAAATATATTTCATTTAAATAAATAGCCTAGTGGTTTCGTATTTAAGTAAAGACTTTTATTTAAATTAAAAAAACGTTCTCTGAGTGTAGAATTTCATCTTTTGGAATTCATATTTTTTGTTTGTGATTATTTTTATTGAAATATTCTGATTGTTGAATATATTGTGTAAGTTTTTATTTATAATTTATTTGAGAAAGCTAAATGTTATCAAATCATGTTTTAGAATGCAACATTTAAAATTAAATATTGCATTCAAAACATTTATAAAAAGGTTAAATTTATCTTTAACACGGTAATATTGATTGAATATAAATTTTGAAATTTGTATTATCATTGGATGACCTAATAAAGTCTTTAAAAGGGCACAGGTTGAAATCATTGTAAAGGCTCAGAATTAAAGTTTATCTTTCTGGAAGAAAAATTCACGAATTAAATAAATAATTCAATTAAATTTCTTTTTATAGGATAGTTTCATCCAGTAAACACGGGGTATATTAAACACTATTAAAGTTAAATTACTTCATAAACTGTTTTCAGAAAATATATATTATTTTTTCTTCTTTGCTGTATTTGATATTAAAATTGTTTCATAATTTTTCCTCGAGATTATCAGACAAAGCTTCATTAGGTATGATCAAAGGTCTTTTCGATGCTAATCTAAAACACAGTTTGTATAAAAAAGTTTAATCGTTAAATTTGTCTATTAAAGCAAGTAAAGTTCATAATTTAAAGGAAGGCAAAAGTTAACATGATCATCATCCAAGTTACATTTAAAATGAAATAAGAAACAAAAAAGTCTTTCAAACAACGTTAATTTGTTTCTTGTAAACTAATTTACGAAACTACTTCCTGACAAATTTATTCTTAGAATATTATATTGAACATAATACAAAAACATGATAAAGTACATAATTTTGCGAATATTTATTTCCTCCCTAGTGGTGAAATGTACTATTATTTTACTTTATAAAAAATAATTATTTTTTACATTCCATATACAATTTGTAACGAAATTTCAATTCTTTCCATTATAAATCAATGTAAATGTAAAACATTTGTAATCTGCGTAATGGTAGTTCAAACACTGCCAATTAAATATTCACTTTAAAACGACCAAAAGAAGATTTCTCACACATCTCGATTTCCACTTGCAGTCAAAAAATCTGTTGGCAATATTTCATCCGTCAGTCGAGAAATGAAAATCTGTTTTTCATCTAAAATTACTATCCCTGTGACGGACCGTAGAAATCTATTTTTGGGCATCGAGCATCTTTTTCTCGTGCTGTGAAAATGCCCTGGAAAGGACCTATCTTTCACGCCGATCAATCGATTTTTCATACCACGCGTGTGTCCTCGCATTGCGTAAAATTGTTAACAAACGCAGACATAAATTATCTCGGACAAACCCGGCTCTCGTAGATAATTTCATTGCAGGATGATACTTAATATACATAAATCAGCCTATTATAATTTATCTGACACGCTCTTATTCGAACATTCCCGACCGATATATTTATCTCGACAAATTATCGTATAAATAACCCGATATATCGTCCGTTTGACTCATGAATTGAAATCACTCCCTTCCAAGATCAACGTCATTAGAACACTTCCTGTTTACACTCGGGGCAAAGAGTTCCAACTGTTTTTACTGGAACCCCAAACCGAAGTCATCAAAATCGTCAAAGCGACAGTCGAATACAGCTGAATTCCTTTCATACTTAAATTCCATCGTAGATTCATTCTCTCTACTAGAAAAAATTGTATCTTAGATTCAAGCTTACTATCGGATTGCTAAATGCAGATAAAAGGAAACTGATATCAAACTGGTTTAAGACGGAGGAAAAATTCCTCTGAAATAGAATTAATGTTTTGAACTATTTTCGTAATAACTAAAACGCGATTACAGTCATCGTTTCGAGAATTGTTATCAATCCTTACCTTAAATTCTTTCTTAGCAAACAAATAGTTTCTTTTTTCGTATTCAATCTTTAAAAATTAAATCAAAAAAATTAACTTCCTCTTATCATTAAAACTCCAACTTTAAAAATCGGAAATCCATTCAATCAAACAAAACATACACTTTTAACGAGACTCGTTTTGTTTAATTTTAAAATTCGGAGATCTTTTCCAACCAAGACAGGAAGTGTGAGATAATGCCCGGATCCGATACGCCCAACTTTTAATAACTTCTAATCATCGACAAAAGTAAGACCCGATGAAAGAAACGTTGCGTGGGCGAAAAAAGGGCGAAAAAAGGCGGTACATAAGAATGGCCGTCAACGGCGGCCCAAGTTTGCCTGTGAATCCGAACTTTTGCTTTCGCTGATGCGACGAGGGTGCGTGTATACGTAACTCGCCCCCGTTGAGTTTGTAAAGTCAACGTACCGTGAACTTGGACGCAACAACGACAAAGTAGTTAAGCGCTTAAAATCCGTGAACGTGGCCGCCGGCACATCTCCCATTTTTCGCTGCCCCGCATTCTCACGCGCGGACAATTACGATCGGTCGCTTTCTTCGGCGCGAACACTGGGACGGAGTCGCGGCGCGTCTTGAAGGATCCTCACGGGGCGAAATGATAGTCCGCAGACAAAAGTTCACCGGGGCATTATTCGGCCGGTACATTTTTTTCAATTCGAAGAACCCATAGAATGACGGCAGAGCACAAAACCGTCCGCGACAATGAAGCTACGAAAGCACCGATTCAACCGCATTTTTCACTTTTATTCGATAACCCCGCTTTTTTTATACGGAAGGTGAAGGATACGGACCTGCGATAGAAATTATATAGAAATTAATGCGCGAATTATACGGGGGATTATTGATGGAATCGCGCATCGGTGGAAAGAGTCTATAGACCTCGGGACTTCTTTTTGTTTATTACAGTTTTTATGCTCGGGGTATGTGTAAATTATGCAACGAGTCGTAAAAGACGGTTTGCGCAAAGCTGCGTGTTGAAATTGCACCGTTAAAATATATTTTCATAACTGCATAAACATTTTAAAGTGTTGATGGTATCAGTACCACCGAAGAATCCAATTCAACATACGGATGCTTCCAAATAAACTGCAAAATATCCACCGATATATAATCTTTCATCAAAACCCGCATTTCTGCTGAGAAGAAATATCTGGAATTGTAATGTTTGTAAGACAGAAAAACACTATTGAATAAACGCGTCGTCGCTTTCCAGGTCACGTAGTGGAGGGTGCCTGTTGCAAAAAGTACGTCATACTATGCAGCCTCTGTGGCGGACTGAGCGCCGCCGTTGGGAGTCTGTTTTTGGCTGTGCATGCGGTTCTCTCGGCCCACACCGCCAGCCTCGCGCTCTTCGAAACCGTTCCGTCTTACATACCCGGAACAATGGTAACCAGTCAATCCGCTTCAGCTTCCTCCGCAACATAGTTACCCCTTCGTCGGTCAATAAATCCAATTAATCAATCAACCTCCCTTTTACAGTTAATCATAATGGGCTTCTTCACCATGCTGCTGGCCAGACGGAAGCACAGGTGTGGCCTGCTGGTAAGTGAAAACGCGGAGCGAAAAAAGCCTCGCAACAAGAGTATTCTCTCAATTAAGAAATCGCGCGGCCACTTTGCGCCAAGAGACTCGGTGACAACCTTTCCAGTCTAACGGACGTGCTTTTTGTCGCAGATGAAAGTATGCGGTTCGGTCGGCGTCGTCTGTGCACTGGTTTGCGTCCTGGTTACCGTTACCACCACTGTGGTCCACATGTCAAGGTTGCAAGGTTTGCGAGAATGCGTTTACACGGCCAGGGCAAGGTGAGTGGACGCTAATTAACTTTCACAGTTTATCGGAAACCAATGTCTATGTCGCGCTAATTCTGATTGCAAATTGCTGATTCGCTGGGATAAATTTAAACCTGGTTCTGGAATGGTTTAAGGGGAGGTTTACTATCTTTGGCCCGAAAAAAGCATGTTCTTTGGGAATTTTTTTTCTGGGGATGTGTTATAGATATCAATGTCAAATTTGGTCAAAATGTTTATTGATATTTCCTCTACAAACTGGAATTTTTTGGACCGGAAATGTCGAAGAGCAAAGGCGGAAGTGCTACAACGAAACAAAATTTCGATGTAGACCTCCACACGCGGTATGTCACGGGTCAGCCGGCTCATCTGAAATCAAAATTGAGTTGATGTTAGCGAAGTATATAAGATTCTTTAGGAGTTGTACCTCGCTTAAGTTATTTGGACCATAGGAAACAAAAATGGCGGCCATTTGAAAAAATAGGGTTTTTTTCATCGATTTTTCGACTTCGTCGGCCAAGTAAAAATATTTGTAGTTGATGGATCGGAATAAAAGTGGTACAACTCCTAGACAATTTAGTTAGCTTCGTCGGAAACAAAGAATCATGCCAATCGGTTCAGTAGATTTGAAGTTACCATACCGCGCGATAAAAAAATAGTAAACCTCCCCTTAAAT
>JABFPB010004112.1:0-15539 GCA_022817645.1 Ceratoteleas bidentatus | reverse complement strand
CCCCCCCCCCCCCCCCCCCCCCCCCCCCCCCCCCCCCCCCCCCCCCCCCCCCCCCCCCCCCCCGCCCCCCCCCCCCCGCCCCCCCCCCCCCCCCCCCCCCCCCCCCCCCCCCCCCCCCCCCCCCCCCCCCCCCCCCCCACTATACAGGAAGATTCGCGCCATTACTACGACGCAAATCATTATTTTTTTCGAGACTGGCGGCAAAACGTCCCGGCGACAAAATGACCCGGCGGCAAAATGTCCCGGCGGCAAAATGGCCGCGGCGAAACGTCTAGCGGCAAAACGGAGGCGGCGAATCGTCGCGGACCCGAATCAACATTACAGCATCAAAGCTACCTTGAGACCTATGAAGAGCTAGAAACTTCTCTCTTTCGAATCGTTTAGTGTAGAGCCACCCGTAGGGAATGGCAGGGCAAGCTGAGACGAAACAACCAATAAACTTTGCAAACGATCTTATGGAACATTGTTTTAATTTTTCTGTATCTTTGATAAGAGTTTTTAGTCGAGCTATTTTATCAGTGGGTAACGAGACCGACATGTCTTCAGAGTCGTAGATAAAACCTAAATACGATACTTTTTTAATCGGGGTTAACTGACTTTTGTTACAGTTCACTACAAAACCTAGAGACGATAATAGGTCAACTGTTTTGGAGACGTTATTTTCACATTCTTTCCAAGAATCACCAAGGATTAATATATCATCAAGATATATCACTGAATTTTTACCTTCGTTTCTTAGAACAGAAAATATCGGCTTGAGAATTTTTGTGAAAACGTAAGGAGCTGAGTTCAACCCGAATGGCAAACAACAAAACTCATACAATTGACTATTAAAGTAAAATCTTAAATATTTTCTGTCTTTTTGATGCACAGAAATCGTGTAGTACGCATCAGTGAGGTCTATAGTCGCCAAATAACAATTTTTAGTTAAGAGCTTGATGACTACTTTGTGGTCTTCTAATTTAAATTGTTCGGTAGTAACGAACTCGTTCAGTTTTTTCAAATTTATTACTAACCGAAATCCTCCAGAATGTTTTGGCACAAGTAAAATCTTGGAGATAAATTGTCCCTCTGTTTTTATACAAGATCGAATGACACCTTTTTTCTCTAAAGAAAGGATAGATTTAGAATTTTCCTTACTTTCATCAGGTGACCATTGTGATTCTTTCGGAACAATCTCTTGTATCGCAGTCGTAAGGAAAGGAATTTGATAACCTTTTACCCACGATAAGATCTGGGGATCTAAGGTTATCAATTTCCAATTGTTCAAAAACATCTTTAAACGACCTGCCAAACTTACGTTAGTTTCTCCTATTTCCTGAACGAGCGATGAGGAGACAACCTTTTCCGCGATGGTGAGTGGCGGTTGGATTTTGAATTTTTCGACCGATGAAACTTCCCGCCCTGTGAGGTCGATTTGAACTGGGGACGTTTGGACGGGAACTTCCCGTTTTTTGATACCGGGAACTTTCCACTCGTCATCTTATTTTCAGGAAGCTTCAGCAATTTCAAAGGACCTTCTAAAGACTTGGCAGCCTTCAATTTCTCTGGCAAATCTTTGCCAAACAAGAACTCATCTGCCACAGTTGACATCAGGGGAGCTTTCGCAGCAGTGTTTATATTGGCTAATACCAAGCTGCGACGAATTATCGATTCATCCCGCTGAAGGTCCACTAACAGACGTGATGCATCACTGATGTATCCCAGAAGATGACGATCCTTAGATTTCAGGAGTACTGACGTTGCCTTACCGAGCGCACCTAACGCAGCTGTGATTTTTCCTTGTTTCGCTAGAATGCGGTCATCTCTCTTCTTATTCGTCTCGTTCAACACATTTTGAACCTCAATATTTAGCTTCGGTGGTTCAGTTTGAACACAGTTTTCTGGAGCTGTGTATTTCTTGATGAGGTTCACTTTTTCCTCCATCGGTAATCCTTGCTTAAGGATCTCAGACCATCGCAACGCTACATCAGGATGAATTGCCTCATCATACGGTTTTTCCGAAGTTAATCGTTTACCAATGACCTCCAAAACTTCGTGCTCCAGTTGAATTTCTCCAAGTTGCGTATCAGTTTGGCTGGCATCTTGGCTAGATGGTCGTTGTATGTGAGTTGCGTTACCATCTTGTTGTCGATCCTTTGATGGTCCGCTTGAAGCGCCATTAGAGCTGGAGTACTCTATAAGTACAACCATAAATTATCAATATTAATTATTACCTTGATAGGCAAGATAAATATATTATTTTCTTAGGATAAGTCAATAGTTAGAACTATTTAACTTTTTTTTTTTATTATTAAAAAGGTTAGAATTAGTTTTCTAGCCTATTACAATGAATTAATTTCATTAAACGCAATGTTTATAGGTTAGAGCCTAAACAATGCTTGATTTATCAGCAGCAGATATTGACTTTGCAGGTTAGAACCTGTTGTCGACTGAAAAGAGGTTAGATCCTCTACAGCATACGAGTCTTATAGGTTAGGGCCTATTTCTGACTCTTGTCAATATTTTTAAACTAGTTTTTACTCACCATCGCTTGAACTTGCAGAATCCGATGACGAATCACCCGATGACGACGATGATGACGAATAATCCCGACGCTTTTTCTTTGATTTTCTTTTTCCTTTTTCTAATTCTTGAATAAGACGTTTCAACGATTTTTTGTCTATCTTTATCTTTTTATGTTTCGAAGGCATCTTCTTCAAACAAACAAAAGTAACGAAATAACTGTACGAAATTTGTCTAACACGTGTTGACCGTTACGCACACAAAGAAAGAATGAACGGACACTGATCTGCGAGGTGGCGCCACGGTGAAGTGGCGGGTTTTTTGAACTTTAAAAACGTGTGATCGAAGGGCATGTGGGGAGGGGTACTACAATTGATCTCGAAGAAGAGGCGCGAAATACAATTGTCTTTGATGTATTACACGATTTTTAAGCCCAAAAAATGACATTCTTTTATGTTATAGAAGGTGAGAAAAACGCACTTTCTAAAAACTAACGAAAAAGCGTCTCAGAGCACGTTGACAAAAATTGATTTCCCGGTCCAAATATAGCTTGCAAATGACTCTCTGCACATTCTGATAATTTACTAACATGTTTTTGATCATTCCGTAATGAAACTGCTTTGGGTAATTCACTTTGGGAGGTAGGATAAAGTGAAACCTCTGAAAAAACAGGTCGTTTACTTCAAATTGTACATTTTGCCTTTGAGCGACCTCTAAAAAGCAACGGATTTCATTCAATTTATGATGTAAATTCATGAAAAAAATTATTTTATCTTATTCCCAAAGATCAGCTTCGAAATCGAAAAAAAAATTTTTTTGGATCACCCTAGTAGGGATAGTGCAATGTGTAGGATAAAGATTCTAGGGGATATGATGATGGTAAGCTTGTGAAAACTAATGAATGTTTATAATTTTTTAACCATTGGGTAGCACAGTCTGATTTTTTGGTGAAACTATTGAAAGTAAGTACATATTTACAATTGAATATTTATGATTTCTGTAGAGTAATAATAGAACGTAGATAATCTGAACTTTTTGTGAGAATAATTAATTGGTTTACACAATGGAAGACAATAATATAATTAATAGAAAAATTATTAGACTTCCAATAAAAGTAAGTGAATTTGTTTATGTTATCATCTGTTTTTAATAATGGCAAAACTGAAAATGGCGTATCCAGTATGACGAACCAAAAGTAGGAAAAATGTTCCGTTTTCTGGGAAAATAATGTTTCATGTTTTCTGGGTCGCTGAATACGAATATGTACTTGAAATGTCAACATTTCAAAATGATGAATCATATATGACGGTTCAAAAGTAGAAGAAATGCTCTGATGTCAGCGAAAATGATGATCCGCCATTTTGAGGTCTCATTCGAATTCAGTGACCCAAAAAACATAATAATTCAGTTCCAGGTAATTTGATCTGCCTATTAAAATGCATCGCTTAAAGGGTTAAGTAGGGTTAGCGTCACGTCTCTAAACTGAGAGAAAACGTCATCTAAAATGAAAACGCACTAACCTCGGAATTTTAATCGTTCGAATCTGATGACATAATTTTTCGTAGCACTACGGAAAGTTCCACTGAATTCAGGGGAATTTTACCAAATCGTTTTTAGAGTGCAGAACTTTGCAGAATATTCTTCGAAAAACGTCGGATAATTATTCTTGGTACATTCCGGTATTATTCTGTGCTATTTCAGTAATTTTAGATTCGTCTAACCTTAATCGGAATGTTGAATTCACTTATACAAAATTTTTGCGGACATAGTTAAATGTCCGATAAAAGGTGACTGAAATTTCAGTCATATGTGCAGTAAAATGCCTTTTACTGCCCATATGTGATTACCATTACAAACCGATATCGATAACAGGGCTAGCGCTGCCAAGTTCTCGCAATGTAAATATATGGCGTTTTCGATATTCTTCCTGATGATGAATAAATAGTACATCGAACGCGAGTTTTCTCAAGTTAAGGAAAACTTTTGTCTTTGTCTAACATAGTGGCGCGAGAGAGACAAAAGTTGTTCTCATCTCGTAGAAACAGTATTCAGCATACTGTTTATTCTTCACCAGGAGTATAATGAACATCGAAAGCGCCAATAACCTCTCTCAAATTATGAAAAATACTTTTTAATTATTGCAATAATGCGTGATTTCAAGACACAGTATCTTGCTAAGTTTTGTGGTAACCTCAAAACATGACAATAAATACATAGTCTGAAATTTCAGGTACTTGTGCCGTAAATTTCAGGAATGTATCTGAAAAAAAACTTCAGGCAAATATGACTGAAATTTACTTCAGGATTTCTGAGAGTGTACTTTACATCTATTTCCATTCGTATTTACGCAGATTTTACTCGAGAAGTGTCCAATTTTCCAAAGATCCAAAGATCTTATTTTATACAAATCGAAATGCTGTTAGATTATTTGTATGCACTTTGATTTCTATGATTTTAGAACTACGCTATTCGACTTTGAAATTGAAAATATACAAGAGTGCCATCGGTCAAATATTCGGTCATGTTGCATGATTTAATATTCTATTTTAGAGAATACAATTTCTCAAACAAATCCTAGTACTGAAAAGTATTATTTTCCGCGTTGTTGCTTAAAACGTCACTTTCATTTCACGTCAGAAATAGGAAATGCAATTGTCTCTCATATCAAGCTTACAACCCGAGTCAAAGGCGAGGATGTAATATCCGCACGTGAGGCAAATTATCCCAAGGCATAAGTTTCCTTAGTATAAAGCATGCTATTCTGTACTACAATTCGTTTAAATAAAAATTGAATGTAACACGTGGTTATAATTTTTTCTAAAAACGTAAACAAAATCATTTTGATGAAAGATTGTTAAATCGATCTTTTCTTCTGAATCTGACTCGGAGCAGAGGATAAAATGTTGCCCCGAAACCGGCAACGACGGCCCTTCTGCGGCGATATTATGTTCACGTCGTAAAAATATAGGTATGTGATTGCACAAAAGTGATGTTAAAAATATCGTAAATATCTCGAAACGACCAGCACTCGCGAGCGCGCGCACCAATGAACCCGTTCGGTTAGAGCAATCGCATTGATCCCGTCTCGTTCGTCCATCTATCGTACACCCGAGTTTAAAAAATGCAAAATTTGAGGTTGTCCGCGACATTGCATTGATGCGTTACGAAGACCGGCATCGGCAACTGAAAACGTTATGACAAGTTTGCTGAGTTTGCTCCCTGCCTCTCGTCATCTCGTCGTCGTCGTCGTCGTCTTTTGTCAACAGTTCGATTTGGTTACGCTCGCCCTGTCAGCTTGACTACGTTTGTGCGTTGCTCGCGCAACGGCCTTACATTAACAACTACTTACGCGGTTGGCTCTTTCAGCAGTAAGCACACACGCGATTACACGCTTTGAATACTTGTTAAATTTGCTACAATTTTGGCACTTGAGCTTGCGTATCTAATTAATAAAAGTTTGTAAACTTGTTACGTTAACGACGCCACGATCTTTTGTTCACTCGACGCACTAGTTCGGCACGGAAGCTACATCGTAGGAAACTACATTCTCATGCGCTGTTTCTCTCTCGTGCTCTTGCTTTCTCTCTCGCCTGATCCCTCTCGCTCGTTCAATCATGTCTAAAACTCGAGCAGGAGTTTGTAAACTCCTACCAAAAATCTGTAAAATCCGATAAAGATATGTAAATTCCTATCAACAAATCTGTTAAACTCTGAGAAAGTTACACTGAGAAAACTAGACGGTGATTTCTACTATTTAAATAGCGACCAGCGCTGGTCGCCATCTGAGATGGTAAAATCGCTTAGCTTGCGTTAGCGAAATTTCGCCATTATAATAGCGGAATTCGCTATTTAAATGTGAACTTTCATCATTTCAAATATTAGAAATGCCAAATATCGAATTTGATTTTATGCCGGTGTAAACAAAACAAATCGAAAGATTTTGATGTACCGTGGAAATATCATTTCTAATGTTGCTGACATTTCTTTTACCCTATATTCAGAGTCTAATTGGCAATGCCAAATCAAGTAATCAAACATTTACTTACTGCGAAAATGGATTAATATATGTAACGGGCCAGCTGTCAACAGTTCACCATCATGATAGCGAAATGCGGGTTTCGCTATTTAAATGGTGAAACTTTACTATGTTGACATTTCGCTATCGTGATTGCGCAATCTAGCTTTCTCAGTGTATGTAAACTCCTGTCCTAGTTAACGAAAAGCGATAAAATTGTCATGTAAATTCCTATCTCATTTAACGGGAACTGATAAAAATTACATGTTTTATCTGCTTAAACAACAAGAAATCGTTTTTCACTGTAGAAGCAATTTGCTATCTTCAGCCAAATTCGACAAAATATTAACAGATGGCAGTTTCGACTATTGCAACCAATGTTTCATCCAAATGTTCAAAGACCATCGAGAAATTAACATTAATTGTGTTATAACCCGCGTTTTAAATTTCACGGTCAGTTCTAAGTCTGTTACAAGTCACGGTGTCTTTATCAGTATTCGTTAATAAGAGATAGAAGTCCACATGTCGGTTTTATATTTACGTTAAATGGGATAGGAAAAATAAATCTACGTATCGCATGTTTAGCTGAACAATTTCTTATATCAAATTCGTAGGAGTATACAAACGGCCACTCGTGCACCGTTGAAAATGTCGCTCCTGAACTTTGCGATACAAAGTATCGTGACTTTTCGACCGAACCAATGTTCCGACAGCTCGAAATTACTTCTACAACATCAATTGCTGCAGAAGTGCAGGCGTTCTGCGGCTTTTTTAACAGTGCACTTTCCATGTGATTTTTCCGATTGGTCGATTCGACCGCGCATTTCTTCCTGCTGCACAGTTTTTATTCGTTCTCTTTATTTTGTGACAGATGGAATGCGTGTGTCATTCGATATCATTGATTTCTGCTTCAACAATTCGTATCTCGTGATAATCGCAAAAATGAACAACGCGATCGTCTTCAGCTTCGAGGACACGTGCATCGCATTTACTCGCAAGTTACAGAAAGGAGTGTATGTACATGGAAAATGACTAGCATCCAGAAACAACCACACTGAATCGTTTGTTGCAACTTAAGGTCTCTTACTAAATTTGTATCAGTTGGACTCGATGACAATTAGAAATGTAAGAATTAATTCATGCTCTTCCTTTTACCACGTTGACATTAATCATTAAAAGTATCATCGTCTGATTAATCGCGGCTCGTGACTTGAAAGGGTGACAAGATTAAGTCGAGGTTGCCAAACGGTCGGGTTTGTTGGCAGCACTGGGCGTGCCGGGATTCTCCGATGCTGCGCTAATGCTGGAAGCTATTGGTGCCAACGGCGAGGAATCAGTTGGTTCATTGAATTGTGCGGTAGTTTCGAGGCAAGACTTCCGCGTTGGGGTTGGCACCACTGGGCCGTCAATCGTCGACCACCCAGGGCTGCCAGTCCGAACAGCGCCACCTCGCGGGAAATCCCGGCATTCCTCGCTTTCGGCATTCAATCACCGTGTCTACGGTCGCGCGTCCAATCAATCCCGAAACGTGATACGTTTAAGAGTTAATTAGGCTCAACTCTGTTTATACATTAATTGCTGAATAGATACAACAATTCGAATGCTTACGTACAATTTGTCGGTATTTGTCACATAAATTCGTCATTTCATAACAATTTGCAATCTTTGCTCCTTTGAAACAGTAATAAAATATACTGATGATTAACATTACTAACATCACAATTTTTCAACTTTTAACAACAAACTCGGCCCGTTTGCTGCAAGTCACTAATAAATACTTATATCTCTTTTTCGAATACTGTAATCGCTAAGTTTATGGTTAGTGAAAACTCGTTTCCTGTTCCTTTTCTCCCTCGTTTTTTTCTCTTTAATCTAATGTTATACAATTGGTAACAAATGTTCATCCGCTTGAAAACAGCGAGACCGCGGGAGGTCGCGTCACCGCCGCCGTCGAACGACGCCCTGTGACCATGAGCAATTGTGTTTTGGTACTTTACGACGTGCGGCTCGCGCATCGCTCGCGGCGGCGTGGATACCGAATTGAAGCGATGCGAGCACAAATCGCGGGTTTCGCCGGCATACGTGGGCCCGGTCGCCATTCGGTTAACGTTACACTCGAGTTAAACGCATGGCGGAAAACGAAACGCTGCCCCTTGCTACGTGTCGAGAAAAGCAACTGCCTGGTACGGTCGAGCAATATCTAAGAGACCTTAAGAAACCAAGAAAAAGGTTGAACGGTAGACGCCTCGCGGTTCACCGCTGGAACGTAACTCGTTGAGACAGCTGATAGATAGACTGGCAAATTGGTGTTAATGGTTTCTTATTCGTAATCAAAGACTTGCGAAAATCTAAGGTAGAAATTGTGATTGTCATCGGAAATTTAAGGCTGACTAAAGTAATGAGTTTGCACGGTGATAAAGTATCCGGTTACCTTATCAAAAATATACGCACTTTCGACTAGGGTAATTACTGGAATTCAAACGAGGTGGAAGCACGGGCAGCCCGCGTCGCGTTCTCGTTTCAACATGGTTACGCTTATTTTGGTTTGTCCAACTGCCTTTCGGATTTTATGGCAACGAATTCTAACCCGTACGGACTATGAAGAAAACGGTTTTTTTTTCTTGGAGGGTGCAAGTTGTTCCTTTTACGAAGCAATGTTGGTGACAAAGACAGTTTCCTCTCTTTTGGACAAATTTGTTTTAGACAAGGAAACTGCTTTATGTGGCGATTGAGTTATGATAGGTTTACTCGCAGATTACATAAGTAGATTATGTAGGTACACATTTTGAAAATGAGATAACTTTACTGGGATAGAAATTTTAGAATGTGAGTACATTGTACTACATCACATACAACTCGCAACGTATCGTACTCTAGTTGGACAAAATTGTTATATCTTTGAATAAGATATGTCTACTTGATGTGGAAACTTTTTATACAACGCCAAGTAAAATTGACTATACTATCTGAGAATATTTCTTCGAAAGTATACGAAATTTTCCCAAATAGGATACGACAAGTCGCGATTGCTTGATTATATAGTAATATTTACTGGTATATTGTTATCAATTTTTTTCACAAAACCATATAATTTCTTGGTAAGATTATTGTCATTGTAAGACCGTTACTCTGACAGAACAAATATTAATTACCATGTTTTCTAATTTCTCTTCAGATATCAACTGATTTCAATGAACTCAAAAAAACAACGAAAAACAAATTCCAGAAGCTACGATTCAACCTACTAGATCCTCAACCTCTCACACCATCCACCTAGTACCTCGCGGTTCCAATTAGAATCCTCCATATGACAACTCACCGTTACAGCTGCGCGCGTCACGCGTTGCTTCGCAAACTTTAAAATCATGTAGCAAATATTTTACAATTATTGTACAACGTGGTGATGTATATAAAATACAGCACGCATTAAAAAGTTTGTACACATTGATATAATTACTCTAAATGTCTAAAACGGCGAACGGAAAGGGATTCGTGGGAGACATGAGTACGAATGTTAAACATGGCGGGACGCGCGCCGGCCTGGTACCGGGTTGGGCAGCGGGGCTGCCTGGAACAAGGAAAATAAGAAACCATTACGTAATTGAGTTGACAAACGTGTGTCTACGATGTTACTTTTTCTTGATTTAAATCTTCGCTTCAATAGAGATGTACAGTGTCAATAAAAATTATTATCATTTACAAACTGTATGCGTGATGTATTGCTTGACTTATAATGTACTGAAACGATACAATTTATAAGTTTCGCCTTGGACACTCGCGTAGATTGTTTCACGTCGAAATTGATATCGCTTCAAACTGGCACAAGTAATTCTGAAATCAATCGTACGTAATCCACGCTCGAACGAAATCGTTTGTCACGAAACGCAATTAACAGTGAACCGACTCCGAGTAATCAGTTAATTAATTAATCGACGAGTTAATAGGTCGATCCGCGCGTTAATTAATTAACTGGACCGTTGTCAAAGATAACAGACGAAAGTGGGAGAAAGAAAGCACGGAAGAAGACACGAATACCCAGACCAGTGAATCGAAAACCCAAAGTACATATCAATATAAACGGATCGTTTCTCATTAGTCGTTTTAATGCAAATTTTATCGTTCGACTTTTATTACTTTGAATCACAAGCGATTTTATCATTTATAAATGTAATTTACAAATATCAATAAGAAAAATATGTGTATTTGGAATGCGTTTAGTTGAGTTTTAACGTCGACATTTGTTTATTAGGTTGTCCATTTTAATCGCGCGTAAACCCAGGGCCCACCTGTACTTGTGCCCGCTTGAAAGCCCGCCGTTAACAGTATAATCGTCCTAGCTACGGACCTCATCAAATTGTTAGTTTATAAATTTACTTTTTACATTATTCATTTATAGTTTGATGAGACTGAAGTGTTATAAATCGCCGTACAGACCGTCTGTTAATCCGGTAGCAATAATCTATGATTACCTCCAATATTATCAACAACGCATATCTTTGTTTGTTCTCTTGTTATATCATTTAAGTCATACAACTTTAATAGTTTATTAAAAGTTAACGTGATTGGTTGTCGCTTTATATGCCAATGGCCAAATGCGGATTGGAATAAAAAGTGGAATGGTGCGCGGGGGTCAGAGGTGCACTGTAAAAAATTGAGTTCCTAGGTCTGCTGTAAAATTAATAATAAAGCTTTACTGTAAAATTACAGTATTGCTATTTGAAATTTGAAATTTCAAAATTAAGTTTTAGTAGATGAAATAATTTCTGTAAAATTAAAGTAAAACTTTAATTTTACAGGAAAATTAGAAACTGAGTTATAGTTATTTTTACAGTGTGACACGTTCCGGAGATTAGTTCGCGAACGGCGGGTTCGCGCTCCCGCCGGGGGAAACCCCGGCCCGGGGGGCCGCGATGATTGGTCAGAGTGGTGGCACCCCCCGGCTGATACGCGTAGGCCTGACCCTCGGACGCGCGACACGTCACCTGTGTCCGTTTGCACTGCGATCTGAGCTCTAAATAGTTCATGTCCCGTATACATGTTTGTTCAAACATTTATCCAAACGAAGGTGACGTTTGAAAGTAAAACCTCTCGGCATTGTACATTGTGTATATAGTTATTGAGCCTTGGCCTTTCGATTAATACTTCCGTTTTACATACAAAATAGGTCTTCGTATCGGAAAAAGAGGAAGAATTTCCGCGACCGCGCGACGTATACACCAGATGTCTTCGCTGAAATTGGCCTGGAGTCGAATTCGAAAAAGAAAGACACTGTAACAAATTGAGTTTCTAGTTCTACTGTAAACTTACAGGCTAGCTGTAAACTTCAAACCAATCAGCATTCTACAAATTTAAGCGTTAAAGTAAAATTATAATAAAACTTGAATTTTACAGTTATTTTTTACAGTGTATCAATTTTGAGATTCTGGTAGTGGAAGTTCAACGGGAATCAGTATATCGGGGACACTAATAGTTTTCATCGTCGATTCGATTGTGCTTTTGTGAACGCGAAAAACGGGAGTAGTTGCGAGCATTTGCGGTAATTTTTATTATATGCATAAACTCTACCTTGGAAATCAGTTTATGAAATGAAGCTTCGATTCGACTTTCGTAATTCAATGGCACAATTGGAATTGAATTTCATACTACAGGTTTCTGAATTCTCTTTCAAGTTCTTCATATACAATTTCCAACTCTTATTATGTTAATTTCACGTTTACTCGGTTATTAGCTTTCTCGATCATTCCGCCATTGCAATGCTCTTGTTGAACATTTCCTCTCTCTTTGGAAAACCAAATCGAATCGAACACATTTTTCAATTTTAAGCTTGCTCTTTTCTTTTTGCCATTACAATTTCAGCGGTGACTGTACACTTGTTGACGTCTCGAAAAGTACACAAATAACTGCGGGAAAGAAATTAAAACTGAATTTTCCCATAAGCATCTTTGTACTTTTAATGTTCACAGTAAAAAATCTAGAGTTAAATAGGTGTCAAGAGAGTTAAGTCCAGTCTTTAACGGTGTCAAAAGCTAGTAGAAGTTAAATTACGGTGTGAAATGCGCTACAATGCGCATGCGCACTAGATAAAATGAGTCCGCGCGGTATGAATTTTCACTCCGTTACTGTTACACTCAGACCGTAGCCTCAAACTCCGTGAATTTTTTTACTGTGTTCTTCGTCATGCTTTGGTCAGTCCGGTGGCAGACATCTGTGCCCTATACAAAGTTTAAGATTAAAGTGCACAAAGTAGAATAGGATCGCAAAACTCACAATCTGAACGTTTGGAATAATTTTGAAATGTGATTCAATTGCAATGTTATCTGGAAATAGAATTAAAATTGTTGAATAATAAACTAATTCCAAGTGACAAATTCACTTTCAAGGTCTCTATGCTATTCAATTCAGGAAACACAATAGAACCTGTCCATTCAAGTTTAAGGGGTTACCTCCACTCAAGATCGACGTTTTAATGTTATTTTAACATTTTTTGTCTCCAAAACTAACATGCATAAAAAAAAATTAATACCGAAAATATATTTTAAAAACTTGGCCTTGAACGAAGTAAATTTAAATGTATTGATTCAAAACAAAATAGCGGCCATCTGAAAACGAAGGTCCCTTTTTGGCTTAAAATTTGGCTTTGTTAGCGTGCAAAAAAATAGTAACTCTTATTAGAAATGAAATTCCTTCGTTCAAGGGCACCAACATTTAATTTGCAGGAAGTACGCCAAATTTCATCGAAATCCGTTGAGAAGTTTGTCTGTAATCTTGAAAAACGTCGTTTCGAGAAAAACGGCTTTAACCCTTCGGAACTCGCGCCGTGTACTGAGTACACAGCGCACCGAAAAATCGCG
Organism: Ceratoteleas bidentatus; assembly: GCA_022817645.1. Taxonomy (NCBI): domain Eukaryota; kingdom Metazoa; phylum Arthropoda; class Insecta; order Hymenoptera; family Scelionidae; genus Ceratoteleas; species Ceratoteleas bidentatus. The sequence goes on along the minus strand of JABFPB010004112.1, from coordinate 2,168 downwards.
ATAACTTTTTTTCTGTTTGAAATATCGATTTGAACCTTTTTTGTAAGCCTCAAGAATTTTATTACAATCAATAAACACTAAAGGTCAAGTCGATCCGAGCAACGGAACCGATGCAGTCACGAAATGAACGTGAGCGCGTCCGGCGCGAAGCAGTGCGCGCGTGTCGGTGGTTGCGGGTCATTGTTGCCGGCACGAACGACAAAATAAATGTTTATATCGAAAACATTATTAATCAACCTTTTATGTATAATCCCCAATCAATTTATTGCCATTTTGCAAAAAGAAATGTGAAAAAACATTGAAAATCCATCGAGAAACCGCGCCGTGTACTCAGTACACGGCGCGAGCGCTCGTGTGATTTTCGGGGCGCGAGTTCCGAAGGGTTAATGCACTTGCTGAAGGTTAAGGATTAATCGATTAATCCCACGTATTCAAAAAGGTGTATGAAGAATTAATGTTTTTCCTCCATCAACTCTGACGCATGAAAGGGATTAAATAATAAGTTCTGCATCCTGAAATAATTAACTCTACAAAAATGAACACTTCTTAGAATTGCTCAACAGTGTCATGACTTTCAAATGTTTATTTTAAAGAAATGTTGCAATTGTTTAATTTTCTCGAAAATTGTTGACAGAAAAATGTAGCGAGATGTTTGTCATTTATCTTAACTTTAAATAACTTTAAACTTTTTAAACATTGACCTGTTTAAACAGATTTTCAAATGTATGCAGATATTTAAAAATCCGAACCAACAAATTACGCAATAATGGAAAACTAAACGTAAACGAAAAGTAGATATATGAGCGAGAAATGCACGATCGGGATATTTCGAACGAATAGCCAAGAAAAAATTGAAAGTCCCAGTACTGGCGACAATCAGCGCACAAGGACCTGATGGTTATATACTTTAAAAATGATATATAGACCCCGGATTATATGCAATTGCATATTTTTTATTGTCCATTATATTTTAATTAGAGTTTCAAACAAATATGTTTCAACGAATTTCGAGCCGATTCATGCACATTGTATTTTGCATATTTTGCATATTGCATATTTTTTGCATATTCCGCATATAATCTGCATATTTGCATATTTGATGCACAGGCATATATTTTATGAATATTGCAATAATTTTATCATGTTATGCACACGTCTTACAATTACATCGCATCACAGAAGATGTTATGCGCAATTATTCGTGTTTTTATCCTATATTATTTCGATTAATTCTGTTTTGATGGTTCAAACGATGTCAACACAAGTGCCTTCGTCGACTGTTATAATTCAGTTTTCGAGAAACTGTCTCGAATAATTAATAAAATGTATTTTCCTCACTCGGGGCGGGAATACCCACATTTCCACCCTGACGGGCGGAAACGCGGGCTTCCCGCTCCCTCGTAAGGAAAAAAATCGTACACGAACGGGGGGAATTTTGATTTCTCACTCGTTTCTTGCAGAACTAGGCTTCGCCTCGTTTCGCAAGTGCACTCGTCAAGAAATCCGAAATTCCCTCCCTAGAGGTGTAATGTACTATTCCAAAATGCTTAATTTTGTTCTAAAATCATTTCCAATAACCTAAAACGGAAAAAATCTGCATATTTCTTGCATATTTCCGGAATATTTTTTGCATATTTTGATATGTTGTTAAAGATTAATTCTAAAATAAAAAAAACATATTTTATGAATAGTTTGACAATTTTTTAATGAATCTAAAAAAAGGTTGCATATAATCCGGGGTCTAATTATTAATGTCAAGATCCAGAAAGAAAATAAGCAATCAGATATATAAGAAAAAGCATATTTGAATTTCGTGTGCAAGACTGTCAATGAACTGTGATGATGTTAATGACTGCATCTTTAGACAAAGTTTTGAGTTTCTTGATTCACATTCTTTGAAATAAAAACAAAATGTTAAAAGCGAACGGATTACGGTTTATATGACCATTGAACGGTATAATTAAAACAACATCACGAATCAATCTAATGGCATAGTTTCAAAAATAAAAATACTATGTGTACACAATTGAAATAAAATGGGATGTTAAAGTATGAAAATTATGTATTAAATCACATTCTTTGATATAAAAAAAATAACAGCGAAGGGACTGGTGTCTATATGACTTCTGACTTGTATAACAACAATTCTTTCAAGTAGAAATATATAT
>JABFPB010004111.1:0-15542 GCA_022817645.1 Ceratoteleas bidentatus | reverse complement strand
CCTTCCAGAACTCGGCTTCGCCTCGTTCCGGAAGTTCACTCGTTTCGAAATACGAAATTCCCTCCCTAGTGGTGTAAAGTACTATACTGTATTACATTTTATACTTGCACATAACAAACTTCTCTGATGGCTTCTATATGGCTTTTGATATGTTTATATAGGTTTATAATGGTTTCTAATGGAATTTTTTAATTGGAGGGTGCCAGAATTATCCTTTGCCCTGCTTAAAAGATCATGAAGATTCTTAAAAGAAAAATGTTCTGTTAATGTCTGTGAATAAGAAAGTTCTCAATTTCTTTTAAAAATTCGCAATCACCTATGTATTTTCATAAGAGATTGAGCATTTTCTTAAAGGTTCATAAACACAACCTTTCTCAATACTTCACAGTAATTCTTAATAATTCACAGTTTACATAGTTCCAAATTCTCACAGAATTCTTACGAGTTCACAGAAGTTGCAATACTTCACAATAATTATTAAAAGTTCACAGAACTCTTAATAATTATTGAAAAAAGAATTCACAGAAAGAATTCGCAGTGTTTCATAAGAAATTTTTATAATTCATAAATTCAAGTATTTGCGAATTTTCTGTTGCATTTATAGACATTCACAGATTGTTCTTTTAAGAATCTTTATTATCTTTTAATCAGGGTGGATGCACTCATAAATCAATTACCCTGAGCAACTTGTTAAACTCGAGTGCTTTTTCTTGAATCACCCAGCCATACACTGGCTCGCCCAAACTGCGCTTCTGCAGGAACCACAAAGTCACCATTCGTTCCAACACAGTCCTCTCAACTCCATGGTAGTGGATCGCCGAGGCCTCCAAGATAGTTTTCTCCACCTCATGATACTGGAGCGCAGATGCCTCCCCTTTTGGCATCCCGTTACTGCGCACAGCCAGGTACTTCTTAATGTTCTCGCTCTTCTTCAGAATCCGCTGAATGGTCCTTCGCGCGACTCTGTACTCCGAGCTGAGTTTTGAAATTTTCTCGCCGTTCTCGAACCGCTTGAGAATTTCAACCCGCAGACTGATCGGCAGCGCCGACTTGGATCTGGTCTTTGGTGCTGCGCGATCGGCGGCCGCAGCCGCACTCTGCGTCTCTGTGTCCGTCTCCGCCATGACTTTAACTCGAAAGTGCACGCGCCGCTAATACCCCGACTGCACCGACGAGCTTAATTTTGAGGTTAGGGCGCTACAGTAAACGAGCCACAGCGAGCGACATCGGCCCGCAGTTTTGCCGTTTTCCCGCGGATATTCGCTTTATTTCCGTTCAACTGGCACTCGCGTGTCCTTTGTTTTTCATTTTGTCCCGTTGAGTTTCACGGACAGTCACGCCAACCCGACCGATTCTGACGCACACCAATCCCGTCAATAACTCCCACGGATTAAACTGGTTAAAGAGGGTCTCGCGCAAATAACGGGTTAAACGAGCGTGAGGTTACCGCGGTTATGTTGTGATGGCTCTGTTGTTGTTTACATTCGAGAATGCGATCGATTCAGGCGTTGCGACGAAAAAGGTTCAGTTTAGGCGGGACTTGCATAAAAAGCCCCGCAGTTACCTGAAATATTTACATTTGATTAAATGTAAATAAAATCACCTTCTCCTACCAAACAAAACTTTGTGATTCTAAACGAAATGCAATTGAAAAAGATTAAGTTTTTTGTAAACAAACAACTGAGACTTGCAATGGACGCGTTCGAACTGATCTCTTATTTGTTTACAAAGCGAACTTTTATCAGTGCTTGTCATAGGGGGCGCCAGCTGGTCTATCCCCATAGTTAAAAAGGTCAACAACACAACTGTCCAACCTGTCTTGTCTGACATGCTCAGTAAACAAGACACGTTTGGACATGTTTGCAACAATCGAGACTAATTGTTGCAAAGTTTTGCGCGACATTCGGAATGATTCGGAATTGGCGGTACCTCTTGTGTACGCGCATGCGCGTTACCGCAAATTACGAAGCAAAATGCCAAACAATGATTTCGCTGGAACGCGACGTCCGCGACTCAGGCGATTGCAGTGAAGCGTCGTAAACAGACCAACAGGGGCCGCCGATGCATTCTTGACGTTCGCTACAGGATGATGTCCACGTTATGCTACATACTTATTCCACTGGCCTGCATTATCGTGCTGTTGAGAAAATGCCGCGAGTGCACTTGGGGTAGGTGCAAGTGCGACGTGAATCTGCAAGGCCGGGTATTCCTGGTGACCGGCGCCAATTCTGGCATCGGCAAGGAGCTCACCCGGGAACTTTGCAAGAGAAAAGCAACCGTCATTATGGCATGCCGCAACATGGACAAGGCCAATCGGGCGATCCAGGATATCAGATACACAACGTCGTCTGGTGAAATGGTACTTGTTCAGATTTTTTTTCACCAAACTTTCAGTTACAGATCGGTAACATTTTTTAGCAGGTTACAATTTTTAATATTTAGGCTGCATGCAATGTAAATAATGTCTGCAACTCACGAAGAATGTTTCCCAGTTAAAAAATTATATAAGAAACCATTAGATACATATCCAGTGAACCACGTTGTACGAAAATTGACCAATAATTGCTTAAGGCCGTCCGATTTTCCAATATAGTCCAATTTTTGGACAATATTACCCTATTTTTGTACAATTATTGCCTAATTTTAGTGAACCCAATGTTTGGTTCACTGGGTATAGAAATAGTGATAAAAACCAGCTAAAAATCATTAGAACTAAATTTTGTACGATTTTAATATGATTTTAATTATAATAAGATGTAAATAAAAGTATATGCAATTACATGTTGCATATAGACTATTCCATATAGTCCTAATGGAATTTTTTAACTGGGTTAATTTAAATATTTTCGAGAAATAAGCAGCTTGTAAACATAACGTGAAACATGTTAATACTTTCTAATAAAAAATGAAATAACTAAATGTATGTTGTATAAAGTGATAACTGAAATGTTACTCACATAATTTTTCTTTATTGTCATACTGTTTAACACTGACACTGATTTAATGTTAACATTACTGGACCAAATGAATATGTTGGTTATTTAAGTAGTGATAATTAGTTTGGTTATTTTTAGTTCATTAGATGAATGTTTGTTTATGTAATAAGAAAGATCAAGTCTTGTCTGTTGGGTTAAGAAAACATGAGACAATTTTACTAAATTAAATTGTAACAAGTCTTAATGATTGTACTGTTGTTGCCATATTCGATGAATGTTTTTTTTTCAATATTACAAAACAAATTTGGTTTACAGATTCCAATGGAACTCAACCTTGCGATGCTAGAATCTGTAAGAGATTTTGCTAATCGAGCACTCAAGCGATTTCCTGAAATACACGTTTTGGTAAACAATGCAGGAGTGTATGTACCACTGAAAGGACGCTCTGTAACCACAGATGGATTTGAGATTCACTTTGGTGTCAATCACTTGGGTCACTTCTTGTTGACAAACTTATTGTTAGATCGCTTGAAAGAGAGCCGGCCTAGTAGGTGAGAAATCAATCATGAAACATACTGATACTGAATCTGTCAGTTCTATTCTAACTTGGTTGCCACATTTTTAGAATTGTCGTTGTAACTTCCAAACTTCTTGAATCTGGAACCATTGACTTCTCAAATCTGAATGCTGAAAAGCCTATTGTTACCAAGAGTCGAATGAACCCCGGTTACTGCAACTCCAAACTGGCAAATGCATTTTTCGCAGCACAGTTGGCCAAAAAGTTGAAACAACAAGGAGACCCTGGTGTTAATGTATACTCAGTTTGCCCAGGCTTTACTTACACTGGATTATTTGACAATGTCAAGAGACGGTGGTTCCATTACATTGTTTTTGCACCAGTGGCACTTTTGTTCCTACGGACTGCGAATCAGGTACACAGAGGCAGAATACAAGATAATTATCAAATGATTGTTTAACAAGATGATTATTTTAATTAATGCTTAATTTTTTACAACACGGAATGAAAAATTCACGTTTAATGTAAATTTGTATTGTAGTCTCATAAAAAAATATGTCAAATAATATGGTCAGATGGGGTAAAAATGATCAGGTTAGAATTCTTGTTTTTAAGTTAGAAAAAATGTGTTTTTGAGTTAATTATAATTAAGTTTATGTCATAATCTATCTATTATAAACAATACAGATATAAAGAAATACATTATCAATATTTAATAAATTTACAAATAAAATATTCTTTATATAAATCTAAACTGAATTGAAATTGAAAAAGATAGCAGGTAAGTAAAGTAAAAAAGACTGTACAGTGCGACACTTGTCATCAACATAAATTTATTTGGTAGGAGAACTTGACGTCTGCTCTTGAACAACGCAAGAAAGTCTTGCAACCGTGGCATTACTAATAGTGTCACTTGTTTACAGGGGGCGCAGACTGTGTTAAAATGTGCCATTGATCCGGCATTAGCAAATGAGTCGGGCAACATGTACCGCGACTGCAAGATTTTCACGCCGAAAAAGAATCTCGATTCTGACGTGGCATCAAGACTGTGGGAGGTCAGCGCCAGAATGACCGGCCTCCAGGACTCTTCCATGTGAGACTAATTAGACATACGTTGAAGGTGATTTTTGTATGCAAAATGTGAGCACAATAAAATAACAGGCCAAGTTGAATTTCATCGTTTCAGTTAGCTGCCTCGTCGTTGAAAGTCCCTCGAAACAAGTACGACGAGTCGAGCGGTTCCCCTTATCCGTTTAATGTTTGATGCTTTATTTGCATCTACTGTTCATCTCGCAATAAATAATTACCTCGAATCGCCCGAAGTGTAGCTTCGTGACAGGTATCACATAAAAATAGACGAATATCACAATAGAAGGAGCGCGTGATTCTCGAGGTGGTTCAGCACGAAAATGCCGCGTTCCCTTTGCGTCGTTTCGACTGTTTTGTCTACAATTGTTTTGCCCTATTTGCTTGTTTTGTATCGTTTGTTTGTTATGTTGTTGTTGTTGAGTTAGGTGCGCGGTCGCATCACTTTGAAGCTCGTTTTCTTGCTCGCAAGTGCCTCTGTACGCGCGAACACGTTCTCCGTGCTGCGTCTGATAGAGTCTATGTACTTGCTTTGAAAGTCTTTGGCATCTGCTTGACTTTCGTCACTGGCCAACAACAATGGCATCCCTGAAGAGCTATCAATGGTCGTCTGCAAAACATTACATAAATCTGTTCATTCACTGCTCTTCGATGACTACATGGAAAGTTTGGCGCAGTACTAACCAATACGCAGGACACTGGTGTTCAGTGTACGAAAAAAAAAAAAAAATGCAAATGACATGAGCTAGTGGTAGTCAATTGTCGGGCGCCGTATCACAGGTGGCTAAACATTTCGTCCAAATTTAAAGAAGATTGACAGTCTGGAGGCTGAGATATTTAAAATCAAAGTAGCAGAAAAATACATGGGAGTCATAGGAAACGGTACATTTTGGTTAATAACTTTTTTGTTTACCGGAGAGATTTTAATAAAAAACTAATAGAAGTTAATTTATATTACAAGGAATGACTGGTAAAAGTTTGAAGATGGTTTACTACAACGTTTGCAAGAACTTGAAAATTGTGTTTATTTCTCCACATATGTGGTTTTGAGGAATACCCAGTTAAGTCACAAATTTGATTAAGAGCGGAAGTTGATATAATTTTATATATATTTTCATTTGGGAACAGTGAAACGTTGTTATCTGATGTACAATTTGCTCAGTTTTGACAAAATGAAATCAATGAAGTGTCATTTTAGAGGAAAAACCAGTTAAGTGTACTGTTTTCAAAAATAACCAGTTAAGTGCCCATTCAAAATACATAGGAAAACTTAAATTTAATTTGTGTAACTTAAACATTATGTTTTACCTTCATTTTACATTAGAAATGATATACAGTAGAAATTATTATTATTATTACTTTTGAAACTTTAAACGCAAATATCTCAAAATCACAAAAAAATGACTTAACTGGTTTTTCCATGCTAAATGTCTCAAATTTCAAGAAGTGAATGTTGAAGACAAATTGTGTAATTAGCGAGACGAAAAGATTCGTAACGCAATTGCCTGAAAATACATTATTATTCAAATATTAAATAAATTATTTACTTGGCCCCCTAACTGTACGGCATAGACAATAAAAATACCTTAAATACTATGAAAAATACAACAGAAATTTCACAGTCATAACATGAAATTTCATATACATTCATACACATTTGAGTGCAATACCCAATTGTCCCCGATTGAGTATGAATGTATATGAAATTTCATGTTATATCTGTGAAATTTCTGTTGAATTTTCCATAGTATTTAAGACTCGTTTTTTGTGCCTAAAACTCTTCGTTGTACCAGGGTTATTATTGCGTCAAGCTTTCTGTGTAATAAATTTAATCAGTTGATAGGTAGTAGCGGAAAATGCGTTAATATATAAATACCCTATACTCAGTTGTGGAAAATTATTATCTTTTCAAATTTTATAAAAACGATGTACCTGAACAACAATTTTTTAATGTGCATAAATCTTTGGGAATAATTAAATGTTTTAATTTTATTTTGTACATTTTCATTGGAATATCAAACTTAAAGAGGTCCTTAGCTACATGTAATATAAGTATTCATCAATACGGTATTGTAGCAATCGCATTCATTAATATTGTTTAATATATTATCAGTTACTGAGTTCAGAAAAAATGATGAGAAATAATTTCACAACATTTAATTGACTTTCACAGTGCTGTTCCCGAAAGTAAATATTAAAATAAATATTGAAGTTGCTTATTTTGAAATAATTTTCACGGTACTGTGGAAATCAATCAAACTTTGAGAAATTATTCCTTTTGTCTCTAAGTGCCAACAATTTTAACTAGGGCCAATGTTCCAGTGAATGGCCACCCCCCAGTGAATGGTCAGTACATTGGAGTAACAACGATAGACAATACATTTTAAATGCATGCCCATTCACAGGGACAAATACTAACTGCCCATGCACTGGTGCGTTCAACCTAATTGATATTTTTGTAGCATTTTTTTTTTTAGATTTAAGACCTAGAATCGCACCTTAAGACAAAGTTAATTAGACAAATACTAACAATTTTTATAGTACAGTTGTATATATACAGTTGTATATATGTTCTATTCAAAGGATTTTCAAAAATACAAAATGAAAGATACAAAAAAATGTCTAGCTATGGAACCTTCTTAAGAGTACAACTGTTTATACAAAAAATATAATTTGGCGGCTTTTCACTGCCTAAATGATGCCGAATTTATTGTATAAATTAAGCCTTGACTGTTTGTTTTGATTTAAATTTAAAAAATCTTAATTAAATAATTTTATCAAAAAAAATCTTTTATTAAGAATCGTGTTTTATTAAGTTTCGCTTTTCGCGAAAATATTAATTCTTTTTTTTCTTCATCCATGTTCTTTTTCCTCTTCCATGTTCGCAATACCAGACTCGATATTAGACACGATACTTTGGGTTTTAAATGGATGACCATTTCTGGTCATCAAGGCTTTTGCAAATTTTACTAAAAATTTGCTGAACACTTTCGCACATGATGGACAAATTCAGAATTACGTTAAAGATTACCAAGATTTTCAATAAATCAATCAATTTCATCAAGTAAATAATCCAAAGGTTACATTGTTTTCACAGTTGGTTCAAGAATTGTCCGCAACTCAGATTGACCTTTTTTGATCAAATTAATTAGGATAAAAATTCTCCGCAACTCAGATGTTCCGTTTTAAGTAAAATTATATATGTAACAATTCTTCACAATTCAGGTACTCCGTTTTTGATAAAATGAGATAAAATAATAATTCTCCGCAACTCAAAAAATTATCCGCAACTATCTGAATGGTCAGTACATTGGAGTGACAACCATTCAACCAACCTATCAACCATTTAATCTACCGATTGATTGTAACAGATGCAGTAATGACCTAAATGCTCTTATATCTCATATTTCAAAAGTTATTCAGAAAACATGAAATAGTACTTAACAAAATGTTTTTCATGTTCCATACAATATTATATTCTTATTTCGAAGATATGTAGGTCATTATTGTATCGTATAAACTTGATTTTAGCTAAAATTGAATAGACTTTTAGAGACTAGTTTATTTGAACAATGACCGCAGACACGGTTAGTTTTACCGTAGATACGGATGACGATTGCTTCATCTGCTTTTCCAAAACTTTGTTCAACTCACTCGAGGCCCACACTGCCTCATTTTCATACGTTTCGTGCCTGTAAATAAGTCAATGCATTTAATCAAATAAAAAGATGCGAATGATTTCTTTTGTACATTTTGTAGTAGTAATTGTACATACTCTGTTACTCATTATGTACGATTTTGAAGTAATAAACTGCATCATAATGAAGAAGTGCTTACATGTTACAATTAGTTTTATTTAACATCTATGATATACTATTTCTGAATTTCTAATTTTATGTAAAAACAGCTATTTCAGAAGTACAATTTCTATCTTTTTGTTTTAATTGAAGCAACTATTCGATCATATATAACAACACCCAACTGTACGTTATACTTGCAAATAAAAATGTCTACTTGCTGATAATAAAATCACACCTTGATTCCGATTCGCACCTCCTTCTCGTGCCCTCCTCCCGAGTCACCTCGCTGTGATCCGTCAGGGAACTTGCCATCCTCTCACCCCCCACCGCAGCATCCCCTCGCAATCTTCCATACTCTGTGTTCCTCGAGAGCAGCGGTCTCCCTTCATCCCCCTCATCGTTATCCTCATCATCATCCTCCTCACCATCCTCCCCCTCGAGGTCCTCCAGGTTGCTATCCCTTTCCTCCAACAATGGGTTTGTCTCGCACGTACTTTTAATTAGCTCGTAGCTTTCGTCGTGCTTGACTGACGAATTGCCATTCGAACTATCATCCAAGTCAAGTTGGCTGCAGCTCAGGGCCATCTCACAGCTGCTGATGGAGTTGGAGCTGCGCTGCCTTGCCGCAACCTCCCCACTATGCTTCGGTTTGGACACCGAGGTCGGCATCAGGATCTCGATATGGTCCGACAACAGAGTCATCGCGTTGTCGAGTTTTTGGTCCTTGAAGAGTGCGTCGTTGAGCGTTTCGTTGCTGCTGAGGCTACTGCAACGCTCCCTAGGCAGTCTGAGAGTCGTGTCATCGATGGCGCTCTCCTCGGACTTGCAGATACGTTTCGAGCGGCTGTCGAGATTAACAGACTGGATGGGCTTATCCAAACCCTGATCCAGGGACGAGCCGAACAGCAGCTTCGAACTCTTCAGCTGACTCATGGACCTGGAAGTCCTGTGGCACTTCTCGAAAAGGACCTTCTGGATTGGAGGGGTCAGTGGCACTACCTGCTTGGCCATTTCGATATCCAGGGAAGTGCCGGAGTACGTGCGCTTCGAGTTGTCGAGACTAAAAGATTACAAATCCATCACTGGTTATTTACATAACACATATTTTTGTATATATGCTATGTATAATATAAACGTCCTTATATTTTAGATTAATATGAATAAGGTGCAAACTTTAAGTTTGAAACAAAAGATATCGGGCTTACGGTTGATTTGGTTTTGAAGCAATGAGATTGGCAAGGTTTGGTAATGTGGCTCGTAAATCTGTTGTCGTTTGTCCACAGTACCACTTTAACTGAGCTATGTTTTTATTTAGAAGGTAGACGGCATAGTGAAATCTTAATCTATCTTTGCTTTTCACATAGAGAGGAAACCTAAAAGACAATACGTAGGACACATTTCAAAACTTGTTGTTATTTAATCAAGGTGAAACTATTTTGTGAATGAACAAAACAAAGTTCGACTTACTGTCGATCGTGGTCAGGAATGCTTTCTGTAACGTGATCGACGATTTTACTCCGTGAACCGTAGTAAATGACTTTATATCGCAGAGGTACATTTAAAAAGTTGGCTATCATTTGTGTGGTATGAGCAACGAAACCTAAAGCTACCGCGACGTTTGTGTCACTTGCTGTCTCCAACGATTCGCTGTCAGGCAGGTGAACGTCGTTTATTTTGTATTTTGCATCGTTCTCCTGCAAGCACCATTAACTTAGTCATTTTACATCAATTATCTATTGTTATTAAAGTTAAGCATTAACCATCTGCTATTTGTTTGTATTATCAATTTCACATATGATAAATCATTTAAATATGACATAACAAACAAAATAGATTTCCTCTCTAATTTCCTCAACATATCATTATTCTATCTCCACCTGTTTAATAGGATAAATGAGACTCATGTCTGAAATGAGCTGCCGTTGTATGCGCACGACATGACCAGTGAGTTGTATAAAAGTATCTTTCTTCTCTAAATGCCCCTGCCTCCATTCGCACAGCCTTTCGATATCTTTGTTCAGTTCCCTATACCTATCCATCAAGTCTGAACCTAAAACCAAAACATCATATTCACAATAGCCTGACTCTCTCATCGCTTTTTTCATCAAATCTATTCTCGTTTTCTAACATACAGACAGAAAAATGTGCTGTTATATGTTGTATTAAATTTAAAGAAGGGCGCTACTGTATTCGCGGGTGCGTCGCGCGGTCACGTGGCATGTGACGAGATTCGTGTCCGGCAAACCGCCGGGTACGCGGGAGCGCGATTTCGGTGGCACGTCCTTCTTGCTCAGGGCATCGGTCGAAGCGGTCGAACTTTTTGGGGTCAGCACTCGGGCCGTGTGTAATACGTCGAAATTGAAGTCGAACGGTGTCGGGCGTGATACGCGAGTGAGCGCATATTTTGTAAATGTGGCGGTGGACCCCCGTGGATAATTTCGGTAATAAACACGCTTTTGATGAAGTCGTTAATTCCTCACCTCATTCCCACGATAGATCGCGGTCGTAGCGTGCCCCGAACACAATTTCAGATATAACACTGCCAATATTTAAATTCGTAATTTCGGATTTTAAAAAGAGTATTCTAGATAGAATGCGTTATATGATGTTATAATATCTCAGTTTCGAATGCGCTCGCTTTATATAAACGAGCCATCAGTGGCCGATAATCGTAAGTGACCAGCTGTCACATGTGAGCCGGTAAAAAGTAAAATAGTAAAATTGCATTAATAGTAATTAACAGTAACTGCACCTTGATCCTGATTCTCCTCAACGATGTCGGAATGTCTCTGATTAAGAGCGCGCAGCTCGGCCATCTTGCGTACTCTCTCTTGCTCTAATAGCTTCGTCCTGAACTTGACGTTCTCCAGTTCCTTCTTGACACGCAAAATTTCCGCACGCTTCTCCTTGCTCACGCGCTTAGGCTGCAGTAGTCGGTTCAACGCTGTCTGCGGATATTTCGGCACATGGACCCCACTGGCAATGCGTTCGCGCAGGTTTTTCACCGAATCGGACTGTTGCTTGAGGGTCTGCATCATGGTGCGCAGGGTGCGCAGTTTCTCCACATCATAGCTGTCCTTGACTTCGGACGTGTTTATTGACATGGAAAGATACTTGTTGAGGTCCGGCTTGTTCCGCAAGTTGTCAGCCGGCGCGAAATAGCCACCATGGAACTGGAATATCACGCTGTTGTCGCAGAGAATGCTGTCCAGGTTCGGTGACAGCTTCGAGCCGAGGTAAATGAGCTGCGTCAGGGACAGGCACCAGGTCAAGACGCTCGTGTCCGAAGAGGGATCGTTGGCTTTTGTCCGTTTCCACAGCCGGAGCACCATTTCTGAAACGACAGACGACACATTATTTCATCTACCCACCAACCTTATTGTCATTCAGATCAGATGTTATGAACAAATATGGAAGACTTTGTCTTATCAGCTTGAATTCAACCCTAAAATGGTATACACTGTAAACCCAAAAGTGTAAAATTATACATCATGTTGTGTAATTCTAAAACCAGAATACACATCGTAACTTTACACAAAACGTGTAAAAATACACATTCTACTATGTAATTTTACATAAAAATTGTAAAAATACAAACTATGCTGTGTAATTTTACACTTTCTTACATTGTGGGTTTACAGTGTATGTATATTTGGTACCCTGTTCTGGGGCTCTAGGCAATCTTGTTCTTTTTCTTTAATCGAAAGTTTCAATGCCGCGATTTTTAGACCATTATGAAAACGTGTAAAATGTATGAAAACATGGTGCCATAAACTATTTTACCCAGCTGAAAAATATCATATGGAATAATACATAGCAGTATTGGCATGGTATTCCATATGGAATTCCATGGCATTCTGAATAGAATTCCATGTTATTCCGTATGGTTATTAAATTCTATATAGACATATTCACATGGAATTCTATATGGAATACCATGGAATTCCACATGGAATACCACGCCAAAACTGCTATGCGTTATTCCATATGGTATTTTTCAGCTGGGTAGCGTGAAATAAATAAATCAAAGCTGCTCTTCGATATGATACTAAGGTAGCCCTACTGAAAAAAATGTATATATACATTTTTATATAAAAAATTACATAAAATTTTATGTCGCAATTTGGCGCCTAAGAAATTATATAAAATCTTGTATAATATTTTACATGTGATTTTACGTAATTTATTAGAAGCCAAATTGAGACATAAAATTTTATATAAAATCATACATAAGATTTTTTAAGCAGGGAGCCCAGTTAACTTAGGACTAAGCCAAAAAAGCAACCAATATCGTTACAATTATAGCACTGAATAAAATATTGAAAACATTAATGGTGCATTCTTGGCTAGTACCGTCTCTCGCAGGAATCCACCTCGATGTCAAAAACTCTATCGCAGATATCCGATATCGGATACTGCTCATCTACATTTGCCGTGCGCGCGCCATTCTCTCTCTTGTTATGACTGTATGTTTATGTATATAATGTTCCTTTGTCTTTGTGAATAGCTGAAGCTGCGATTCATGATTTGACTCATGATTCGGTGAAAACAATACGTGATGGCACGTATTGTTGTGGGTAGTATAAATAAAACTCTATATGTTATTTTGCCGGTTCTTTATTTCATATCATAATTTTGTTTTATTTTAAAGTTTATATTTTTCTTTCTTTGAATCCCCAATTTATTTAACCCAACAAAAAAAACATTTTTTAACTTTATGTAAAAATACAAAAATAAATGTTAAAAGACAATGTTTTTAATTTTAAGAGTTAAAAATCATTTGTCATTTTTTTAAATTAAATTAAAAACACTAACTGTGTGTTGCGCAGTGGGGGTAGCAAATGGGAAGCGATGGATACTTAAAACAGATATCTCTCGCTACCTATGCCATTGATACCTGGGTAAGAGGCGTGTGTATGCACACATAATACGATATTAATATCGATATCTATGATCTATCAGATTTATGTAAATTTTGAGTAACAGGCCATTAAATATTATGTAAATTGTATACATAATCATGTTTACACAAAATTTATATAAATCTGGCTATCAGGGTGCCTTAATTCCGAATATTCAAACATGGTTTTGTAAGAACATGGATCAAAAAAGGATTATAGGCAGATAAACATATATTAGAATAACAACATTTACCGCTGGCAGTTGAATGATCTGTAGAGTATAAAGTAGGCACTTCTAGACTCGCCCATCTTGGACTTACACTATCTATTGGTTCACTTGTATATAAAGGCGATGACATACTCGTCCTGTGAATTGTATAGTAATACCACCGGGTTTCTTTCTTTTCATTGTAATCCAAATTGTGTCCAATAATACGAATTAAACTCCTGAGCCGCAGCTGTACAAAACAAAAATCAAATTGTAGTAGGAGTAGTAATTAGTGCGAAATTAAATCAAAGTTCATATAACATTACATTTCATTAATTTACTGCAAAATATAGATAAGTAAAGTTTTCTGTGACCTCATAACATAAACGGAAAAAATGTTGGTACAACAGTTGCCCCAAAACAGTACTTCCAGTATTGGGATACAAGCTTGCCCCAACGTTAGAAGAACTGTCGCCAGAAATGGGACAGCAGAAATCCCATTTGAGACAGTGCTTGGATCATATTGGGACGTGAGCCACCCCAAGCCTAAGATGAAACTGTCACTCTTTATTTGGTATAGCACTTGTACCACATTTTTTTACGTGAATGCAGACATTAAGAGGATGTGTCAAATATCTATAGTCATGGAGTTAGTGTCTTTTCAGTTTGTATAATTGCTTACAAAAAAGAAACATTTGACTAAGAGCCGTTTTATTCTTGAGTTTCAGGAGAATTAAATCCCATAATTCGCAATTCATTTCACTTCATTTTCATCACAAGTATGCTCAATCTAAGTTCTATACAAACTTACCATGAATGTCTTAATTTTTACTTTTTTTTTATAATCTTACTATATTTATTACCTCCATTGTCTCACGAATATATTGTACAATTTACATCTTAGCAAAATCTTCGATCAGCTGACCAGTTTCTGTTTAATAAAATTCTTTTATACGAATGAATGTATCCTTTTATGCTCTCATAGTTATAATCTAAAATTTTCTTTATCAGAACATTTATATCATTTGTGTAAACTATCAGGTGCTATTAAAATTAACCAAATTTCCTAAATAAAATTGTATGCAGATAACAAAATTTATATTCCAGAGAATGATAAACTCTTTTCCAAATTCTTCAATATCCAAGTGAGTGGATCATACTCTCTTTTAATACCGCCTGTATGATTCAGTTATTCACTCCCTTTACTCAAGTCAACTCATTTCAGAAATCATACTTCAGTCTCCAGAAAAAAACAACAATTTCTTTTCAATCCTAACTCAACACCTCTTCATTATATAATAAACTCACATTATGTACTCATTTTCAAAGACACAAACTCCACTCCAATATCGCCTCACCACAACCTTTAGCAAACACACCAATAATGCTACTAATTTGACGAAAATATTATCTTCCTGTCCCCCTCATCGAAATATTCATTGTTATAACACTGTTGATTATCAACCGTAATAAGTAATTTTCATTTTTAATAAAAAAAAAATCAGTTGCCAGTAAGACGCGAAAAAACTGCAAAAGAGCAGAAATTAGCCTAATCAAGCAATTGCGATTCGTGATTATTGACGATTATCGTGCTTACCTGTTGAGTTGCAAGTGGCAACCAGGTCTTGTACCTGGGAACGGCGCGCGGCTGCAGCGTTGGGTCCCAGTCTTTAATGATATCCCTCGTCTCCGTCGGCTCCATCGCTCACGCCCATAGTAGTATATATCGGAGCGGTGGGACGCGCGACGATGACAATCAAAACGAGCGCCCCCAAAAGAGCGCGCGCCTCGGCTTATCGGTTTGACGAGTTGTTGTGGCTGCTGTTATCGGGGCCGCACTTGAGCCGATGGGATACAGTCTGCGACTGTCACTCACAGCCCGGAGGATGCGCGCGCGACACAGTTACGCCGTGCCAATGGTACCCAGTGTAACCCAATGGAGCCGCGACAAATCTGCGGGATTGTCACGCGAAATGTGCTCCATTGCCACGCGACGACGACGACAGAGGCGGCAGTGACAGCGGAGCCGTGACTCCGTCGGTAAGGCAGGCTGCATCCCGAGTTGCTTCTTCTTCTTCTTCTTCTTCTTCTTTC
>JABFPB010004110.1:0-15543 GCA_022817645.1 Ceratoteleas bidentatus | reverse complement strand
ATCCTGCCGGCGGCTCGGATGGCTCGGCGCACGCGCACCAGCGCTGCCCCGGCGATGCTGGCGAACACACAGCCGAGCAGCAGGAGCAGCCCGTGAGGCAGTACCTCCAGCCAGAGAGCAGAGTCGTCGGAAATGTGGCAGAGACCGGTGAGCTCATCCGCGACTATGTTCCGGGATATGAGGCTTCCTGAAAAGAGAAGAGGGAACAGTGAAAAACTGGTGAGATGCTGAAGTGGCTGGAAGTTGAGGTGTTGGGCAAGTGAGAGCAAAAAGAGGGTCGTGGCACGAGTAGTTATGAGGGGTTTTCCGGCTCTGGATCCAGTTTTTTGGTTGGCGGAGCCGTGGAGGATACTTTATAGGAGTATGCATGCAAACGAAAAAAAAAACACAGTGAGAAAACTAAGTGGCAGAAGTTTCCGCTTTAGATGTATGAGAGACCACTGCAGTGGTACGAAGTGCAAAAAAAGATGAAGTGGTAAGACGAACTATTTGTCAAATGGGAAAAACTGTACCAAGTTTACCACTTGAAGTAGTAAAGGATTAGTACTGATGCATCAAACTTTTGGGCTTACATGTTCATGTATTATTAAACCAATAACTTAATTTAGTTTCCTCACTGATGAATCAGACAATGTATTGTAAAGTTCTTAGATGATTTAGATGTGAGATTTATTTGTTTTTCGGGAAAATCCTTTCACATTCCCTCTCTTTGAACTTATTTTCCTTTCCTATGAAACAAATTTTTAATACTGAACAACTGACATTCGCAGATGTTAAACTGCCAGAGATAAGAGTGTATTATGTCACTACAAAGTAAGTAATGTATAAAATCGTGATGTTTAAGATATTAATTCACAATTAACATCACAAATCAGTTATATAATATTCAAATTCGGATCGCAGTTCTGCTGGTTACACAATAATTAATATATACATCGTTCGCATAGAGCGTATATGCGTCGCAATCTAGTTATCGAAACAACATCAGCAAATGCATCAGCAAGTGCCAACAAACCTTCCGAAATAACGTTAAATCGGTTATGCATCAATACAGAATCAATGCATCTCAATTTAGACTTGTTAAGTTGACACGTTCGGATCTAGTTTGTCTAAGTAATTGTCAAAACAGCGTTAGCGTAAAATTGCCGTAACAAATATATCACCTTCGTTATCAAATCACGCTTAAAATCGCTCAACAGGAAAATATTTCAAAACGCATCGTCATTCAAAACATCGTAAAAATATGTATTAACATATCTAATAGACAGCTCTCGGAATTTCATCTTTATCATTTCAATTGCCACGCCACCTTAATACTTCTCAGCAGACGCTTCGCCCAGTCGATTAAATGTTTAAACCCGTTTTCGAACGCCGAATTCGATTCGAACGCGCTTCGTAAATATACGTCGACATCAAGTATTAATGCTCATAAACTGTTTAAATGATAATTACCCCGCGATGCTGAATAAACGAGCCCGTGGTCCGCGGTAACTCTATTTGAAATTCAGAAAGATTTTTCAGCGAGGTCGAGATTAAAATTTAAGCCGCGATATTCAGCTTGGTTTATGAAATTGAATGAAAAGGGATCAGCTTAAACGGGCATAACAACCGATAAACGCGAAAAACGGCACCAAACCGCTTTTCCGCGCGGCACTTAATTACTTTAATTGAGCCGGAATCACTTTTATCGAGCAACGGTAAAACGAGGCAACGTTTTCCTTGAGTGTCAGTAAAACACGGCTGCGGGTGTCTCGAAATATCGTGTACGGAAAATTACTTAATGGGCTAACGTTTTTTACGCAATTACGCGGCGAAATGACGGTAATCGATGGATACCGCTCGGGCCGAAGGTGTCCGAGATTATACGGGGTTGAATTATTAATTTAATATTGCATGACGAATAATAAAGTAGAAAAATTTTTACCTCCGGTCAAAAGAATTGGTAATCCCCATGCGGTGGCGTGCAGATAGCTGGCTATATTATGAAGAGCCTCGCTGCTCCATTCATTTCTAGCACTAAGCAGCCAGCATCCGCAAAGAATTACCCACCACATACTGCTAGTTAGGCCGAGATAATACCTGGCCAGCCACCAGATCGTGCATGGGATGCTTTTCAAACCATCGTGGACCTGTAACGAATCAATGAAAGTCTCACACTTTTAGGATAATTTGCAGGAGTAAAAAGCAGGACGATCATTTCATAACTTAAATTGAAATGTACATTTTTTTGTAAAAGCAGGATTGGCATCGTGTTCCCTATGAAAAAAAACGACGTAGGAACCGCCGTAGAAACCTGCATTGGAACCTACGTAGATTCCTACGCAGGTTCCTTCTTCGTTTATTTCGTAAGGTTTCCTAGTGAAAAATGTATCAATGTCAAACCGTTTGGTTGTCAGATAAAATCAAGATAAAAAAATACTACATTGTGCAAAAATTGTGTCGACAAAAGATCTTTCACGCGACGCTCCCGAAAACCAAATCGCTCAAAGTGAAAAGTGAATTCTTTTGCTGAGAGGACAGCGGAAGCGTTATTGACGTGTAATTCAATTTACCGGAACGTAGCTCGGTCCGTCGTCTTGACTAGCGCAGCTCAGATTTTCGGAGCCAATCGCCCCGCGTATTATGTAAGCCACTGATAGCAGATTGTAGCACAGCGCAAGGAAGACTATCGGTCGCTCGGGATAGCGAAACCGAGACGGCTCGACCCAAAACGTGAGCAGCGTGAATAGCGTAGATAAGAAGCAGAGCCAGGCCCAACCGGTCATCCAGCGTTCGGCAAATCGCTTGTCGTCCGCGCGATAATAAGCATCTGCTCCGCATCGAGGGACGCAGGATATCTGAAATGCACACAACAGATGGCGGTTAGACGTTTTTTCTCCAACTTTTCTTTATGCGCTCGCGCGATTATCCGAGTTAAAGGTATTGTTGAGTTTCTGTAAACGGAGAGGGCACGTGTTTATCTCGGAGTTGTTTATGCGGCTCGCATAACCGTTTCAGCAAGTTCGACGGCTCTTTGTTCCAGGATTGCAAAAGTTCGGGGGAGGGGGAGAGATGAGTTTTAATTTAATTCAGTTTTCAGCGAAATTCTGCGATTTGAAGTTTTGCCGATTTAGAGTTTACTGTTTTGAGTGAATTTGCGACGAAAAGATTAAAAAGTTTACGCAAATTCGTTTGGGTGAAAAAATGATGAAATTGAATACGTAAAATACAGAGTTATTTTCGACGGAAATACAACTGTTGGTGAAGTTGTTACTTCATTTAAAGTTACCAGTCACAATTCTGTTTCTGGTAGTTGCACAATATGCAGAGAGTACATTACGAGAATCCTAAATTCGTTCCACGCAATGTTCTTGAGCTTTGAAGTACTACTGTGACAAAATTCAACTTTATATTGCCGGAAAATATCACGTCTTACGTAGCATTTCCCACGCATTAAGCCGGTTACTGTGACTTATTTCTTTCCATTTCATGTGTACTGAAAGAATAACGCGGTCACGGGGACCGCGTATGCACACATAAAGCTCCGTCGCGTACGGAAGTTCCATCTAATAAAATGTCATTTTTTAGTGGAAACGTTTCAAATGTAATATCACCCTTCTTTTTTATACAACTCTTGCACAAGTCGACAAAATATTTAAAGTAACATTTATCTGTTTCAATTAGTCAGTAAGTCAAAACAAATTAAAGAACCCGTACTAATTGTGATAAGGTTAAATTAAATTTCTTTACCCGAAAACTCATTACTTTATTGAATCGCTTTTCCAAGACACCAAACAAAAGGACTGGAAGAAAAGGATCTTCCACTCCACTTAGAGCTGTCGCTTCGAATTCTTCCCAGTACCTTCTAACTCTTAGCTCCAGCGAAGCGGAGAAAGCCGCGAAAATCGATCCATTTATGAAACACAATATTTATTTTTCACGCGGGAAAACTTACAACGTCGACGAAGGGCGTCTGGATGAAATGCGGTGGACACTGATGGTGTTGGTTGCCTCTAGTAGGCAACTGGATAGGTTGCAACGCTGGCCACTGTTGCTGATGCCACTGCGTCGTTGGTAATCCCGCTGGTACGGCTTCCGACAACGTCTCTTCCGGTGGAGGTTGCACGCACAACGTGTTCACTGTAAACCGTCAATTGCCATTAATTAATCACTTTTCAATACGCTGGCATCAGGTTTCCTGTTGAACCGCATCTCAGCCGTTCGTACTAATAAAAAAATGAAATGAAATCTGGCGACGGTTCAGTAACGGTTATGTCATTAGGTATGCTATTTAGAATTAAGCTGAAGAAACTAAATTATCGAGATCCTTCCGGAGAGGTATCACCGACATTCCAGCTATAGGAAGAAATTTATGAAAAGTGGTGCAATTGTCGGCCTTTACATTAATTTTTATTATATTTTGAAAATGTACATTTACTTAAAATTGATTAACCGTGTATTAATTTTTTAATTATGTAAAAAAATTCAATTTGATATACAAAAATAAAATCTCTCTTTTAAATCTGTCTCAAACATTTGTCTTTTACTATGCAAAAACTAGTGCATACATCTATCAATTAGCTTCCAATAAGATTAATCCAAGATTTCTCAAACATTTTTTCGGTGCATCTCGTTTAATCCTTAATCTGAATTGTACATCCCGAAAGCCAAATCAGACCGCTGAAAATCTTTTGTCCAGACAGATTCGCTTTACGTTTCCTTATCTTTCATTCAACGTGCAGCCCATTTGACGTGCAAAACTACGTATGATCGTTGTCTTACCATTGTCGGGAAAGCGATCGCAATCGAACATGATGGGCCATGGTAGCGTGAGCCTGGTCAGTGCGGGCTCGCAGTCCCTCTTCACCGAAAGACAGAGCGATTTGCACGCCGGTATTTGCATGGATACGTGCTCCGAGCAGACCGGCGCGAACACGGCGCAGAGAAAGAATCTCAAGTGCCGCGAGCAGTTGGAGTGAACCAAGGGCTTGAAGACGGCCAGCTGTAACACGAAAGCCCAACTTGTTATGTTTCGGCGCAGGCCATCAATGCCGTTCAACTCGCGGCTTATCGTCAAAATTACACGCGCGATATTGCGGCGATGCGCGATCTTTATTCATGAGTGGCAGTGTTAATAATGACAAGAACGCTGCTAATGAATATTAACTTATGTAAAATTATTTATGGCGGCGCACAAAGACGGCGGCAGCAAGGAAAAAAGTGACGCGCACCAGACAAGAGAGGAAGGGTGAACAAGGGAGAAAAGGGGCAGAGAGTCCTTTTGTGGAAAGAAATTGGAGAGAAATTGGCCCGCGCGAATCGCTCGGGATTAAAAAAAGGGCCCGGGGTGTCATTTTCCGCGGAGAGTCGTAAAACTGGGCAATGCCGCTCAGGAGCGAGCGAGAGGAGGCGACTCTTTGTCGGTCGGTGAAATTGTTTTTTCCGCGTGTTCTATTGAGCCGGGCGGTGCGCGCCGAGCAAAGGACGAGCAGAAAATAAAGGAACGAGAATATAGCCCGAGGTATAACGAGCAGCGGGCACCGGAGGTAATTATCCCGCCCATTCTTCCCGCCTCTCTCGACGGGTCCGTGCTTTCGGTGGGCCCGGGATTCGCCCATTATGACCCGTTCGTTTCGTCTCGCCCGAGTCCGCTCTCCCAAATTATAGTTCTCTTAAAATTGCGTGGTAAACCGTAACGCCGAGCCCAAGGCAACGCGCCGTTCTCGGCCGCTCTCGCGAGAGCGGCCAGACGCCGACGCCTCGGCTCGAAAAACACGTTCGAAGCGCGGTACCACACTTAGACGGATTAATACGTCAAGAGCGGTTGCCGAATCGGTGACAAATGCTCGGCCCGCATTAATGATAATCCGCGAATATCCGCTGCGGCTTTAATTGCGAGGAGCGCGGATTGGAATATAAAATGCGACTGAGCCGCAAAGAAAAAGGTTCACTCGAGATTTATAACGCATTTTTGCATTCCAAAAGTGGGGGAGGAAAGGCAAGGAAATTGGTTAAAGATTTTTTGAAAAATATTAAGTTCCGTCGGTGTGATTGTTGTATTTCCGTTTCTTTCTGGAGACATTTGGGGCTTTATTGCGTCGTAAAAAGTATTAGGGGACATTCGGAGGATTTTTCTTTCAAGACAGCTTTGGTGTAAATTGTAGGCGCTTGAAGATGGAAGGTTTTCTCGATTACTGTCTTGTTCATAAAAAATGTGAGAGGAAATATGTAATTTTCGAATTATATTATTTACAGTTTGTTTCATCGAAGTTACATGGTAATTTAAAAAAACGTCCAAGCACAACTTTGATCGACCATCTTCGATAATTAATAATCCATCACCGCACAATTTATTCCCCGCAAAGCGCAACTCTCGCAATCCCAACAACCAATAAAAACGACTTTAATTGCTCTGCGACACACAAAAGAAACATCCGCAAGAAACCTCTTATCGGAAAAAGCGCCGCGAGCGACAAAACCAACTTGGCTAATCCGTCGGCGACCGTTCTCCTGCGACTTAATATCAACTATTAAATCATGTTCCAATTAAAATGCCTCGTCAGTGTCCCTTTTTTGTCAACCGCGCTGCAGAATGCGACTGCGCATGTCGCCGATCCGGCGATAACCGGCGGAATCTGTCGGATCGACGTGTTCCGAATGGGCAATCGCGAAAACAAAAGCGCCTCTGGCTTTTCGCGGACAATCGCGTCAGGCCGCGTCGATCGCATCGGACACGAAAAAGGGCCGCGCAAAAAGTCGCCGCGCGACCTCGGGACTTTCCTTCGAGCCGGCAAAAACGCGCCGATATAAAAGCCGGCGCGCGCGATTTCGAGCCGTGCAATGAAATGCAATTTCTTCGTGTTTACGGTCGCCGTGATACGCCCGGTTGATGCGCCCGTCAGTCGCAAGAAACGAAAACGTCGAAGACAGATGCGATAGGCCGCGGCGGCCCTCGGTCCGGCTGAGCGATGCTTCCGAGCGATGCGACGGCGATCGCACGAGAGTTCGACTTTAAATCGGAGACGCGCATCGCGGCAGACCGGTTCTTGGCCCTTTCGTTCGTTATTTCGCGTTTTTTCCAGCTCCGCCGCAGCCGCAATGCAGCGCGCCAGAAAGAGGCGAAAAAAGGCGCAAGAGAGAACGCGAAAGCGCGCGGCCAGAAAAATAGGCGCATGTGGAGCGAGGGACGAGGAGGGGGGAGGGGGAGGACGAGGCAACATTTTAAAGCGACTGACGGACAATCGAGCGCGCGGAGACAACAAGACGTCCGTCTTGCACGGCCTTTTTGCCCGCTCGGCCGAGTTAGCTCGCCACTTCGCCGCGCCGCTTTTTTCGTCATTCCGATTCCTGGGGTTTGCACTGACGCCGCCGTTTGCCTCGCAACGATGCAGTCGCGCGTGAACGCCGACTTCCCGTCACGGACTTCGATCGCGGATGACGAGACATTTTTACGGGAACAATGGACCGACGAAATGAAGAGTTATAATTTGGGGAAGAAAATGGTGTGGAAAAATTGGGAGAGAAATTAGCCCTGTCTATCGGTAGTTTGAAATATCGATATTTTCCATTCGATATATCGATAATTTGTTCTAAATTAGACTAATATCGTTATTTTATTTCGATATTTAATTTGAATGAATATTTGGAAGTTAAATGATAGTTATAAGATATGTAAATGAGATTTAAACTTGAATTGAAGTTAAATCAAAATATATGCAAATTATAAATCAGACTATGGAATTGTTCTCTAACTGTATCCTATTCATTGAAGATGAATCAGTGCTTCAACCAAAAACATTTGGTTGATTCATTTCAACCTCAAAAACTTTACTTAGATTTCGGCCACGTCGTAGTTTGAGGAATCAGTTTTAAGAACTTTTTGTTCCACTCGTGAAAACCAATTTTCATTTAAATGTATTCCGCTGCGAGATCCGATTGAGTTATTTCGGATGATGATCATTGTGCTAGACGTTTTTTTCCCTGAAGATTGATTTCTTTTTAATGAATTCGAGCGATTTGAAGAAAAGTGGGCGATCCCGTCGAAATGAATCATGTACATCACCGGAAATGACTCCGATCGTCGGACATTCCATCGTGCCTGTTCACGTGAAACTGGCCATACGTTGATTAAACAAAGGTGCGAGAGAACTGGCCGATTTTTATCAGAAACCACGGGTTCGAAAATAGCGTAGAATTCAATAAGCAGGTATTTAATAATGACGATCCGTACCCCAGTTAACTTGTTAACTGGAGCTATTGGGCAACAAAGTTTACGCAAAAAGTTTATGATCCAACAGCCAATTAAACGTTGTAATAATTCGATATTCAATAATTTTACCGCGCAGTATAAACTTTGGTTCAGTATAAACTTTACACGAAACTGGTTATATTTGGTAATCCGATGAAAGGGGAATGTTCTCTTTTTTGGAGGATTTTAATTAAAAAACATTCATGAGTTTCAGCAATAAAATCCACGATTACAATAACAAACCTGTAACCTATATCGTTTTAGAATAACAGCTCGTTAAATGCCCCGATGGAAAGCTGGAAATCTAATAACTGCTTTTCATTCCTTTACATTCAAATCATCGCATACATTTCATCACATCGAACCTTCAGAACCCTCAAACTACCACTAATCAAACCGCCTTAGCCTATCAAAGTATCCCCATCTACCGTATAATTTTATTTTATTTTCTCCTCAACCGAAATTATTGTTACGACTTTAGCCCGATTCAAATGGAAATGACTTTTCCAGGCCGACGCACAATCGGCTTCCTAGTACTGTCGCCACGCGTGGTTCCACCTGTCGGATCACTTCTAACTCATCCGCAATCAGGGAAAACGAATTAGTGAGCATCTCGAGGTCGAGCGGCGACGTGAAGACTCGCGGTGGAAATAATCAGCCGCGTGCTCTGTAATTTCGAACCTTCCGGGAATAGACGGGATTTATAATTGACAGTAACGCCTACGTTTTCTCGAAGATGAAGGCACAAGATGGGAGAAGGTACGAGTTAAGAGCTTCCGAGGCGATTGGCCAACTCTCGGCCGAAAGACCTAAGTCTCCCCCTCGGGCTCCCCCGGTGTCTCTCGTTCTCTCCGTCTCCGTATCCATAATGGATGCATTCTACCTGAGTCTGTCTCCTTCGGACCGGATGTGGTGGAACGTTAAGGACAGCAATTACATTTCTCGAAGACGCAATAAAGGCGCATTACGTGCTCCCCCGGCCGACAATCATATCCCATTATTTCGGCCAAATTTAGGCTACATAGTTGCCCGGCCTCATGTGCAGTCGCCCGCGCGTCAATCTCTGTTCGCCGAACACGTGAATATGTCCGGCAGCAACGCTGCGCGGTTTTCGTCCTCCTCGTTTCTACGTTTGTCGACGCTTTTTTCGCAAACAGCTCGACTGTCGCATCTTCAGACGAGTCCGGAGAAGGTTTGAGCGACCGAACAGTTTTGGGCTTGAATTTTCCGGTTCCAACCGAAGGCCTAATAATAAAACCAAAATGGGTGCCCATGAGACGATTCGTGTGGGAATATAGGAAATTTACTAGGAACCCATACAGTAAATTGACGAAGAACCCATATAGTAAATTGATTAGGAGTCAATATAGTTAATTGATAAGAAACCCATAAAGGAACGCATTTAGTAAATTGATTAGGAACCCATACAGCAAATTGATAAGGAACCCATAAAGCAAATTGATTAGAAACCGATATAATAAATTGATTAGGAACCCATATAATAAATTGGCTGGGAACTCATATGGGTTCCTATACGTTGAAAAAATCTGAAATTTCTACAATTATTTTAACCTATCGCAACATGTTGTCGAAGATTTTTCAACTAATCCACTGAAAAAATGTTCAGCGGAGGGTTCAAATCCTTGCCAAAGCTGGGATTTGAACTCTCATCCTCTCATGCAGGAGACTGAAAATTCTTTTAATTCAAATGATGCCGTTATTTGAATAAACTTAAATTAGAACTTTTGAACAGAATGTGCTAGTCAGAAACTTTAACTGATTGGTTGAACAATCGTATGGGTACCCATATCAATGTAGTCAATATAGGTCGAGTAAAACTCGACCTCTACTTGCATGTGTAACGAAAAATATCGTTGGTTACAACGATATTTTTCGTTACACATGCAAGTAGAGGTCGGGGAGTAAAAATCCGTTTTACTCCCTTGGTTAAAAATATACTATTTTTTATCAGGGACTGAGCAGATTTCATCCGCGTGAAATCGTTCAAATGGGAATTCGATAGAGACATTAGAACGTCCTTTTGTAATCCACTTTTTACGCAATCGGAACGA
This sequence comes from Ceratoteleas bidentatus, assembly GCA_022817645.1. Lineage (NCBI taxonomy): Eukaryota > Metazoa > Arthropoda > Insecta > Hymenoptera > Scelionidae > Ceratoteleas > Ceratoteleas bidentatus. The sequence goes on along the minus strand of JABFPB010004110.1, from coordinate 5,244 downwards.
TGTTCCCGACAAATGTCGCTTTCGTAAATCCACGCGTGAACGTGACTGGTAGTCGAAACGCCGTTAATTGCGGCGCGCAGCGTGCGGGAATTGACAAAAACTGTTAAGCCTACAATATTTGAGTCGTAAATAACGATTGATGGCGCGTTTACGTCGCCCGAGCAGTTGCCGGCGATAATTTACCAAACGCATTACACAAAGCGCAATGATCGTAAAATGCGTGCTCGCGCCGGCTTTTTTCTCGAGGGCACATTTTCCGGCTGACGCCGGCGTCCCTCCGACCGTCGCCTTTGTCGTCCGCTCGTTTGTCCCGTACAATTTGATCCCCGAGCATAATTACGACGGGCCGCGTTTTCCCGCGAACAATGGGTGTCGCGTTACAAAGGACATTAACAAGTGGGCCTTAAACTCGATGATTTGTGCCACGCCGGACGTTAACGGGGCGTAAACTGCGCGCGGGCGTAAATTACGAAAAACGGGCCCGCCGATCGGAACGGCCGCGTGGCTTAATTACTTGCTCGGCGGGCCACTTTTCGACGCCGAATCTCGCATTTTATGCCCGGCTGCCGTCCATATCGGTCGACAGGAATGCGCGCAAAACCAATTAAACCTCAACGGTCGTCCACTCGAAATGCAAATCAAGCGCCCCCGGTAATAAAAAAACGGTCTCGTTTGAATTTGCAATTATTGGAAAATTTGCGAACATTTATTCAGTATTTCTAAAATTTGAATCACCAACCGTTGGAATAGATTAAAGTAGGATATTTAAAAATCGATTTAAACGCCCTATAACCAAAGCTTTGGGACGTAACCTTGTTTTAAAAGTTTCAAATTTAGTATTTATTTATATTAGATTTATTTATATTTGAATGATTAATCTACATGATTTTATCAGCTTCATTCAATTACATTTTCGGAAAGGAGCAGTGATTCCAAACTGATCGAACAAAAATGCGTTCGCCCAAAGTGGATCGCAACAACCTGAACCTTCGAGTGTCCTTGTTTGTTTCCCTTTCCCCCATGCGGCCTGCCAGACCGATTAACCAAATCGGCGCGCGCATTAACATAATTATCTCGGCGACAACAAAAGCGACACGCTTATCGCGGAATAATGAGCGAATCGGTAAAACGTTTTTCCATATCGAACGAGACGGCGCCTTCCTTAATTTTCTCATCGACTGTCCGTTCCATCTCAGATCGTGTAGGTATCTTTTACGATAGCGAGGTCGCCTTGAGTCTTCAAACCGCAGCGAAACGGCCGGCGGATAGACGGAGACGCAGTTAAGGCCGGGTCCGAGTGAGACACCGCGTCCCGGACAAGGACAGGCAGAGACGGAGAGCCGACAAAAGGACCGTTTTCTTGCACGCCGTGGCGCAGTCAGGAAGGACGAAGACCCGAGCGGTGGACGATTGGACAGAGAGAAATGCCGGGACTCGCGTTCGCCGACGGAATCGCGTTCGTGAAAAAAGCCCCTGTGACGTATAGGTGGCCTAGGAAATGGTTGCGCAAACTGTCGCGGTCGAATTAGGATGGCGGAATTTTTATGGGGCGCATACGCAAAAAAACGGACCATTTTGTGCGACCTTTTTTCTGCGAGCGGAAGTCGGGAGAAAGACTAGATAAATAGCTGAGGGATTCCGATTGCGGAAAGGTTTTTTCGTCATTAGTCGGGGGTAAAGGTGGTTGGTTGTATGTTATCGGAGATGGAACGGGAGATAGTTATCGGTGGTGATTAGATGGCGAGATTCGCGGATTGGAAGGGAATGGGAATTGAATGCGATTGGAAAAAGCGGCGCCGAAGAAGTGCTCAGGTTAACAGTGTTTATCGCGCGGCAGTAATAGAGGTTAATCAGTAGATAGGGTATAACCCTCCCCCTGAACTAGAGTATTTGCAAAAAAAGATTTTCGGGTTTGGAAGGCGAAATATCATCCTTGTAAAATAAAAGGATCGTTTTTGGATCGTTTAGATCTAAAACGGTTTCCGATATTTTTTGAATGGTTTTGACGGTTTTGTGACTGAATTTGGATCCAACTTAATAATAAAATATTTCATTCGTGCTGTTTTTTCCTTTTGAATTGATACCTTTGAATAAGATACCAATTCATTCAAAATCTTACACTGAATCGGAAAAAATTTTTTTTAATTGGCACCTTATTCGTCCCAATCGATGTATTCGTGAGCTAAGAAACAGGCTTAGACAAAACGTGCAAAGTAATGATGATTAGAATTAAAATCAATCAAATGGAAAAAATGTATGAAAATGTGGCATATTCTAGTGAATATGGCACATTTTCACACATTTTCATATAATGGGAGTATTAAAAGGAATGAATTACAACCGATCTGAATTAATAATATTCACAAGATTGTTTACATATACTATGATTCGGAGATGTTTGAAAGACTTTCAAGTGTATATTTTAACATCAAGAGATAGGGTACTGTTACGACCGGAAATATGAATAAGCTCCAACTGTCACTGAATAAATTCAAAAGTGATCTTACGTCAATATTGGTAAAATAGCCCGATTTCACAGTTTCACTTTACGAACGTTATTATCATAACTACCTTGATTGATAATGTAAATAAAATCACACTGTAACATGAAAATCAAAAACGAAACCTGAAAACAAATATTGATTCCAAGTAAACTGACCAAAAATTTCTGCCAAAAACCACTGCTTTGAAAAAGTAATCTAACGTTTTTCTAAAAAAAGAACCACCTGACATCAAACTCCAATCTCCTCGACCTACAACTATTTGCTCTCCTGCTTACCCTCAAAAAGAATATTCCGCAAGCTCCGAAAACGAATTCCTCCAAAACTTCACTTCACCAAACCACTCTCATTTTTTTTCATGCATCTATTTCTCCGCCTTAATATAACAAAACCAAAAAAATTTGACCCACTAAACCACCTTGCCTCCCCCTCCCACAGCCCCATTACCCGTAATTAAAGTGCAAAAAAACACTCACGTATGCCCGCGCGGCCCGTTTTTCACCGCCCCTTCAATACTCTTCTACACTCCTATACAAACAGCCGGGCATAATTCACGCGGCGGCGTACGTGAGCGCGCGGCTCGCGTGGCTCAAAGGATGCCGCTCGGATAATTTGCGAGACGGGCCGGCCGCGCGACTTTATCACCGTCGTCCGACTAGATAGCCTTCCCGCGCTTTATCGCTCTCGCTCGCCGATAGCAACCTCTCCGTCTGCGCTTCGAAGAAGCCGTTTAATGATTTCCGCATTTGTCTCGGCTCGATTGCGCCATTAAACCGAGCGCAACGACCGCCGATCCGCGCCGTCCGAATTAGCCCGCGAGCCGAACGACGATCGCCGATAACGTTCGCGCCAAATTCGCCGGACATTCCGTGTGTGCGTGCACGTTCATAGATTCGCGCGGCTCTACAAGAAAATCGCATTAAGGTTATGTCGAAGGGACGAAGTAAGTTTGAATTGGCCATTTCGCGCCAAAAGTGATTTTTCGTGAATTAACCGTAAAACAGATAATATTTTTTCAAAACATAAAGTCAAATGATTCTTTGTTTAACGAGGAATATTTCTGTACAATTTGAACAGCATTGGTTAAATATTGTCGTAGTAGTGAGGGAAACTTTTTTAATAAAAAATATCTAACCCAAAAACCCCAATTTATGATATGCAATATAATTTTTGAACTATTATAAAAAACTTCCTGCAGTACACTGAATGCCGATAATGCAGGAATCGGGTACATGAAACATCACCTTAAAAGCAATGCGACGCTCGATGCTCGTGTTTGACGATCGCCGGCCGAGATAGGGACGTCGAATCGGGGGACGTCGCACGCGGCTCGGATCGGCCCGCTGACCTACGAGGGACCAACAGGGGTTAATTGATTGGGCTTCGTCTAAATTGCTGCCAAATTAGCTAATCGCAATTAACGGCCGTATCGGAGCCGCGGACGCCGATAAAGGCCAGCGGTATCGAAGAGAAATTGCTCGCGTTTGTCAGGAGGGGGGGAGGGATAAGATCGACGGCATTATCGCAGTAGATATTTCTAGCGGGCAAAAACCGCGGTGCATTTTTCGCTATCTCTCGCGACGCGGCAATTAATCGTAATTTATTCGACTGCGTTCATTAAACCGATACGCTCGCTCGCGTTTCGGCTCGGCTTTTTCGTCTTGTTTGCGCGGTGCAATTTGTTGCCGGGCCGCGAGAGCGGCGTATCAGGGTGCATGAATCTCGGTAATTCATAAATAATCATCGCCGACGTTGCTCATTAATGGCGATCATGAATGGAGATCGTGCACGAACGCCGGTTGTTGGTTTTGCGATTGCTCGAGTTTAAGGTGGAAGCTGTGAGAATTTTGATTTGGTGTAGTTGCGTGCAGTTTGAACAGTTTGACGGTGAACTGAATTTCAGATTAGTTTGTCATTTTCATTAAGGGGACACATCACTGAAAAATCGAGGATGCGTTAAAAGTATGGGAAATCGTTGTAATTTTCGCGAATCATATAATTTCCTAAGGTACTTCATGTGACAGTTAGTGCAGTTTGGGTAATACCCCTGTATCTTTATATCTTGAAAAATGGAATTATACTAAGGAATTGATTTTTCACAAGAACATCATTCAAGTCAGAATAAAAATTAGGGAGGAATATAGATTTTTCATATAATCGTTTTATTTCAGCAATCGTTGAAACATATATAAAGTATGCTATTTTTCGACAGTATAACCCTCTAAATCATATTTTACAAACTGTATGCTTATACCTGTAATCAATCTCAATCCGGTTAGGTTTTGAGCTAAAAGTAACATCTTAAGCCCCTTTTCTATCCAATCGGCGACGAAACATATTTTGAATTTTAACGAATTTAAAAAAGAAGACTCCTTGCTAAAAATCATCTTTAAGCTCAATCTCACTAGGTTTTGAGCAGCTCTCAATCATTCGCTGCATTTATCACTTGCGCCAGACCGAATTCACTTATGATTTGCGCCAATAAAATTGTCTAAGAACATTTTTTCTTTTTAAAGAAAAAATGTTTAAAAAACTTTCTTTCTAAAAGTTAAGAAAGTTTGTAATATTAACGCAGCCCTTAAAAAGGAATACTAAAGTTAAAGACTTCAAAAAGAATAATAAAAAAATTCATATTTGTTTGCATTGAAATTCGTGAAATGCAATTATCAATTGAGTAGCTGGATGTTAAAAGGGCCCGAGCGCTCGGCCGCTCATAAAATAGGCAACCGCTGCATTCGCGTTA
>JABFPB010004109.1:0-12943 GCA_022817645.1 Ceratoteleas bidentatus | reverse complement strand
GGTTAAATCCCGATTCGAACCGCGTAAATAAAGGGCTGTGTGTTACCGCTAGATGGCGCTCAGCGCTATTTTTGACACCGCCCCCCTTGAACGGCTGAGGGCGTTCAAAAAAAAAATTAAAAGCTCAAAACTTAAAACTAGTATAAAAATCTGTAAAAGGAAAATGTCTCTGAGAGCGACATTTCAGAGAGCGTTCAGCTTCGCGAATGCTTAGCTTCCGACCACTTAGACCCTCCCCTCTTCCGCTTTCGACGGTTGCTAGTCGGCTCGGTGAGAGCAGGACCTTCGGCGCCGTGAGGCGTTAGTTTGGAGGCGGCGATGTCACCGTCTTTCAACCGGATGTAGACATGACCGACTGGAACCTTTTTTCGGTGCTTCCGAATTTCGCCGGGTCGAAGATTCGGCACACTTACATAATATCGCAGTCTCTCTGCTGGAGGTACGTCGAGGCGACCAGGGGGGTCGAATTCCACCTTGTAGACCCGGTAAGTTGAATGTGGTCGGAGGCGTCGCTGGTATTCGGCGTCAGAGACCAGCTGACAAGCAGGGCCTCGTAATCCGATGCGCCGTGATCGAAGCGCCTGCTTGCGCAGAGTTGCCTCCCACGCAGCTTCCATCCCCGGTGAACTTTGGAGCAGCTCATCCATGCTTCCAGATCCGGAACTGACGCTGGAAGCTTGCGAAGGCGCCCTCGCGTCCTCCCTTGACGTGCTTGGTTCGGGTTGGCCGGACCATTGCGCCTCAAATGCCTCCCGTTGATAACTAGCGAATTCGACTAGGTCGTCTTCGTCGCTGGAGCATTGAAGGTTCAGGACGTCCTCTGAATCCTCCATTGTGGCAACAATAACTGGAAACCACAAAAAATATAAGTATCGGTACGATTACAAAAGGGGGGAACAAAAATGGAAGAACAACGGACAGGGTAGAATTGAAGTGACTAGGACTAGATTTAAGGATCAGCGTGAAACGGTATTTAATCATGGACGGGCAAGATACAGAATTGAGTAATGGGTCTGGTGAGCTCTGTGTGAGCTGTCTTGATTCTTGCTTCTCGTACAAGTCCATCGGCTCCAGTTTTGGTTTCTAGGATACGTCCCAAGGCCCAGTCGCAAGGAGGACGATTCGGATCTTTCAAAAGTACGACGTCTCCTGGTTTGACATTGATCTGCTGCTCTTTCCATTTGGTTCGTCGTTGAAGTGTCACCAGGTACTCCTGCCTCCATCTTTTCCAAAATGTTTGAACTATTCTGCTGACTAGCTCCCATCGCGAGAGCAAGGATTCCTTCTTCTCCAGGACATTGGATTCCGGAAGTCCTTGGAGGCTGCGCCCGATTAGAAAGTGCCCTGGTGTCAGAGCAGGTCCATCGGTTTGGTCATCATTAATTGGTGTCAATGGCCTGGAGTTTAGGCATGCTTCTATTCGACACAGGATTGTAGTCAGCTCTTCACGAGTAGGAATGAATGAGCCGAGCATTCTCCTCAAGTGATGTTTTAGACATCTTACTCCAGCCTCCCAGAGACCACCTTGATGAGGAGCTGCAGGGGGGATGAAGATCCAGTCTATCTTCTCCATAGTCAGCTGATGGTCCCACTCGGTTCCTGCAACAATCTTATTAACCGTACGCCGAAGCTCGGCATCGGCGCCAACAAAATTTGTTCCTCTATCGCTGTAGAGTGTCGAAGGGACACCTCTGCGAGATACAAATCGCTTAAAAGCTTGAATAAAGGCCTTTGTGGAATAGTCATCTACTAGTTCCAAATGAATCGCGCGAGTCGCGAAGCAGACAAAAACCGCAATGTATGCTTTATGGGATTTTTGTCCGCGACCTGCAGAGTTACGTACCGCGAGTGGACCGGCATAATCGAGACCGGTATGAATGAATGGACTAGCGACAGAACATCTTGTCTGAGGCAATGGAGCCATTTGTTGAAAGGCAAGTGACGCCTTTTGACGCACACATACAGTGCACCTATTAATGATACTTTTAATGGTATTTCGGGCTTGTAAGACCCAAAACGTTTCGCGTACCAATGATAATGTTAATTGAGTTCCCCCATGACAAGTTCTTTGGTGAAAGTAAGACAGAAGTAAATCTGTAAGTCTATGTTTCGGGAGAATGATTGGATGCTTGGTTTCGAATGGTAGACTAGAATAATTTAGCCTTCCCTCTACTCTAAGGATACCTTCCTCGTCTATAAACGGAGCGAACTGGCAGAGCTTAGACTGGTCTCCAACGAAACCTCCAGATTGCAGACCCTTGAGCTCTGTTGAGAAAAGGCACTGCTGTAGAGTTCGAAAGATAAACCTTTCGGCCTTTCTCACATCGTGACTCGTAACTAAGAAACAAGTCTGTCGCGCTTCCTTTCCTTGAACTCTCGCATGAAGGATATCGACGTATCTAAACCAATAACTCAGAAGTCGAGTTAGTCGAATCCAAGACGAATATTCTAGAAGAAATTCAGGAACTTCTCTTCGACTGGCGTGCAGAGCGCTTTTCCGCTTTTCCTTCTGGACTTCTTGCAAGTGATTGTCAGAATCAGAACAAGACTCAGTTTCTCCAGGAAGACTCGAGGGGCCATTCCACCACAGATCAGACGTGAGAAGGTCACTCACCAGTGTACCACGCGAGTTCAGGTCAGCTGGGTTGAGTTTAGTCGGTACGTGTCGCCATCTCACATCCGGTAAGGTGGTTTGAATGGCTGACACTCGATTGGCAACATAAATGTTCCAAGTGGAAGCGGGTCTAGCTAGCCAATCTAAGACAATTCGAGAGTCTGTAAAGCAGATAGTCTCGTCTAAGTTTCCAACCCAGGACTGAATCACGTCGTGCATCAAACGTGCGAGGAGTAAGGCTCCATTGAGTTCGAGTCGAGGAACACTTATAGTCTGAATGGGTGCTACCCTAGTTTTTGACCTTAAAAGGTATGATTGGGAACCACCGGAAGTGTATTCGTGCCGTAAATAAATCACAGCCGAATACGCTTTAGTAGAAGCGTCGCAGAACCCTATCAGTTTGGTTTGGCTAACAGATTCCTCGGGACCTGTGAATCTAGGGATAACAAGGTTTTGCAACTGCGGCAATTCTGCACAGAAGTCTAACCAGCGTTTAGAAATTTCTGCTGGGAGCGGCTCGTCCCAAGCGTGCTTACGGATCCACAACTCCTGCATGAGCAATTTAGCGCGAATGATTATCGGTGATAACCACCCTAAAGGATCGAAGAATCTAGCCGTATCAGAGAGTATCGACCGTTTTGTAATGACGGCGTTTGCTATCTCTACTGTTTGAATACTAAATGAATCAGTTTTGGGAGACCAAGCTATACCCAGAATTTTCCGTTCGCCTCCTTCTTCTGGTTCGATTCCTACAATGGATTCTGGTTGCTGCGAGCCTGGAATCAGGTCTATAGAGTTCGAAGCCCATTTTCGCAAGTTAAAGGCTCCTGCTTTGAGCATTTCGATAACCTGATCACGAATTTCCAAGGCTGATTGCTTGGAATTCGCACCAATGAGGACGTCGTCGACGTATATCGACCTTTGAAGAGGCTCTACAGCTAAAGGAAATTGAGTTGAGTGATCTTGGATCACTGCTTTGATCGCCCTGTTAGCTAGGAACGGAGCTGGTCTGGTTCCGTAGGTAACGGTGTTGAGCTTGAAAGCTCTTACCTTGCGATCTCCTTCTTTCCGCCAGAGAATACATTGGAATTGCCTGTCACATTCCTGAACTAGGATTTGTCGAAACATCTTTTCGATGTCCGCAGTTAGGACAAATCGATGCTGACGCCAGTTAGTCAGTATATGTGACAGGTCGTTTTGGAGTCGAGGTCCAATTAGAAGAGTGTCATTTAAGGACACTCCGCTTCGAGTGTTGCTAGAGGCATTGAAGACCACACGAAGCTTAGTTGTGGTACTTTGTTCTCGAAGAACAGCGTGATGTGGCAAAAATGTACAACTGGTTGATTCGAGGTCATTTTCCGACATCTCAGTCATGTGACCGAGTTTGATGTACTCGAGCATGAAGTCGTCGTACATTTCGCGTACAGTAGGTAGTCGGGCGAGCCGAGCTTCTACTCTTAACCAAGATGCGAGTGCAATCGATTTGGACTCACCCAGTTTCTTGGGTTCATCGCTAGAACGGAATGGTAGTCTAACTGAATATCTACCATCCGAGCATCTGGTCGTTGTGTCGACGAAGAGTTTCTCACAATAGGAGTCCTCTTCTGTTTGGAATGTTTGTTCCGGGAACTCTTCGATCTTCCAAAACCTTTGTAAGGCTTGTGACACATCGATCATGGCATGATGAGTGGTCACAATCCGTTTAGGTGGAGCAGGCCCTACTGGTCCTGTCAAGATCCAACCTAAGGTTGTATTCTGTGCAATGACATCTGACCCTTTAAGGTGAATCAGACCTCCTTCCATGAATTGGCCAATCACATCAGCGCCAAGCAAAACCTCTACTCTCAGATCCTTGGAAGGTTCAGGATCAGCGAGATTAAGGTGCTGAAGCTCCTTGTAATTATGAGGTTGGAATGACTTGGGCTTGTAGGCTGTGATGGCTTGCACGACATAAGCGTGCACAGAATACTTAAAGGAGGAATCGGAAGTTGAAGAAAATTCGAATTGAACCGAATGTTTGGGGGAGCAGCTATGTGTTCCTTGTATGCCTACTATATCTAAGTCGGCGCGAATTCGTTTTAATCGTAACGCTTGTGCAAGAGATTCGCTTACGAACGATGTCTCAGATCCAGGGTCAATGACCGCGCGAACAATCTGAGAAAATCCAGCAATGGAGGACACTGCAATGAGTGCAGTGGCTATGAGCACCTCAGAACAGCTGGGATTGCTCAGAAGAGTAACTCTCTGCTCTTGTGATGACGTTGAGTGAGTGTTCTCAGACGCCGTGGGTTGAGACGAAGTCACAGTGGCAGGACTCGTACTCGTGAAATTGGCAGATTGAGTTTTCTTATCGTAGTGCAAAAGAGTGTTGTGCGGTTTGGCACATTTCTTACACTTGTATTTGCTGCGACAAGTATTTGCAGCGTGTCCTGGTGCCAAGCAATTAACACACAGGTTTTTGGAAGTGCGGAACTTTTGGCGCTCATTGACCGTTAAGTTCCTGAATTTAGGACAATTGAACAAAGGATGATGGTCCTTGCAATAAATACAGGTGAGTTCCTGTTTAACTGCTAGCGTGAATGTGTTTTTGTGAGGCTTCATCGAGGAAGATGAGGAATCCAGTTTGGAGTCTTCCTTATCGATTGCAATGTTTTCTAAGATGTGTACCTGTTCTGTGAGGAAGGCTTGAAATTGGTCGAACGTAGGATACGTAGTAGCACCAGCTAACGACTTTTCCCATTCCTTCCTAAGACTAGAAGAAAACTTTTGTGTTAGTTGGTGAACAAGTAACACACCCCACTGATTGGTAGGATAACCTAAATTGGTTAAAGAATCGAGAGTCACCTTAACGGTGTCTCGCATTTGGCGAAGTTTTTGCAGACTGTCTTGACTGACAGTTGGCAAGGACGATAACTTGTTCAACAAATTTGAGGTCAAGACTCGTTTGTTCTCGTACCTGTCCCGAAGAGTATCCCACGCAATGTTATAATTTGCGTCGGTAATGGGTAAAGCGCTTAACAGGTGTTCCGCTTCACCAATTAAGGCAGACTTTAAGTACTGCATTTTTTGAGCAGGTCGGAGGTTATCTTGCTCATGAATGAGGGTCCGGAAGATGTCGTGAAAATTTTGCCAGTTAGAGTATGAGCCGTCAAATGGCTTTAACTCGATTTGTGGAATACGGATCGTTTGCACAGGTTCGCGAGCACTCACGGAAGCGAATGAATGTGAGGGTCGCCTAGAAGACGTGCGCATGGACGCCTCTAATTCCTTCGCAAAACGTTCCGATTCAGTGACCTTGTACATTTTGTCTGCACGTTCGGTCAAAAGTGCGTCCAAAGACTCGAATTGGAAAACAATTCCTTTCCAATGTTGGTGTACAAAATATGGAAAGGTTGAACGCGACTCTACTGGCACGGTAGCACAAAGCTCAGCATGATAGGCTTGTGCTTTAGAAAACATTTCATGATGTCTGGACAATCGGTTCAGAATTGTTGAAACCGAATATTCTTCCCCCGACGGGCTTTTAAATGTTGTCAAATCGCGCTCGAAACTGTCGCCAATTAATTTAATTAGCTCAATTAATTTGTTGGCCTCACGTGATTGCTCCATTTTGAATAAATTATTCAATTGAGAATTGTTTATTTGAGTTGTATATTTATTTTTCCTCTCGGTGCGTTAAATTGAGTTTAAATAATTTAATTGTTATTTAAATTCCAAGAAATTAGAATTTATTTCATTGTTATTGTTTTTTATCAGTTAACAATAATGAATTTAACGCTTAAGTTTTTGTTTATGTTGTCAATCGTTTTTGTTTAAAGTGTCAGATAATTTTTCGATTGTTTATGATCAGTCTGTTTTTTGCCTTCCAAACCTTCCATTCGGCTACCGAAGGACTGTTGAAAACTTTGTCAAGTTTTCAAATCATCTTCGCAGCTAAAAGAGAGGACTGTATTTTCGTGTAATTGGTTTCGAATTAAAATTCGGAAGGTTGAGACAAGCTGATCAAAACACGAAAGAGAAAGTTACTCGTCGAAAATGGAGACACTCCAAATTCGTTACGAAGTAACTTCTAATTTTTTCAACAATTAGGAGACACTCCAAAATGGTTTAAATCAGTTAATCCTTTGACACTTAAAAACGCCGACAATAAAAAACCCGAGAGGTTAATAAATAACTTAGTCAATGTTTAAACAACCAAACAAAACAATTTATTAAATTCAAAATCAAAAATAAACAATTCGTTTTTTTTTTTAACAATGTAAATTCTCGGAATTAAAACAAAACCTTACAAATTTCGATCACAAATGGATGTGCTGACCGAGCTGTTTCAATAAAAAATGGATGAGCCGAGGTATTGCGATGATAACAAAGGAAATTGATTATGAGTCGCGAAATTAACAAAGCGTCTCCTTTGGAGCGAAGGAAGGCGGCTCGAGACTCTCAAGCCAGCCTGTTCGCTGGAGAGCTGCTGCGCTCAAGACCCTCAAGCGCAAGACTATCTGCGACTGCTCGGCGTCGCGCTTTTAAGGGCTCGGCCCGGTAGACGCGCGACTCGAAACGCCGCGCGGGGTCGCTGCGCGCGCGCGCCAACAGATGGCGGTTAAATCCCGATTCGAACCGCGTAAATAAAGGGCTGTGTGTTACCGCTAGATGGCGCTCAGCGCTATTTTTGACAGCAACAACTAATCATTGATAGAATGCCTTAAATGTGGACTGCCAAGAGAAAAGTCCTAAGCTTTAGTAGTAACCAAAACATAGTAAACATCGCTACCGAATACAGTTCTGTACTGTATCAAAAGTCGAAAAATATTTTCTTTATCATTTCGATACTGTAACATAACTAAACGGCGTTTGGAGGTATAGTTACTATACATATCATAACTAAAATCATTTCGACTTTTCGTTTTGACCTGTAACGTAACAAAAAGTCATTTGCAGTTTAGTTAATATACGCGTACCGTAACTAAACTTTCTTTTCGTTTCAATTCCCGTCCCTGGTAATTTTACACGGATTTTTCTCAACGTATGATCATTGAACCAGGATATATGGTCCATACAGTGTTCAAATGTGTTATCGCTGTGATATAATCCCAATCCACCGGTTTTATCGAGGGCAAATAAAAATTATATTTTCAAATGCAACACCCAAAAGCTCTACTTGATCGCTACACAAGGAAGTTCTGTTTAAGATTTACCTTTAAAATGCCAGTTTTCCCTGCTGGACTATGTGGTATAACATTTTTGATAAAAATCCCCGACACACACTCTGAATTATCACCAGTACTACGAACATCAATCTGTAAGTAAATGCCAGTACCTAATTACAATTACCATAGTTATAATAAGGAACGACCAGTATTTTTAATATGTCAGAAAAGAATACATGATTATGTATAACAAACGTTAAATATAAATATATAAGGGACATTCTTTGTCAAAACGGACAAAATTTTGCCGACCCCTCTCCGAATTGGCTGAAAATGAGTTAACTGTAATGTAATGTAAAAATGACCAGAAGAAGGTTCCTAGAGCTCACAATCAAGAACAAGTAGAAGTTTTTGAAAAAAAAAAAAATACACATTACAACCGCTTTCAAAAATCAATGTATGCGCAGGAACAACACAAACACTACACTGCAAAAAAAGTATCTTAAATGAACATATTAAGATACTTTACACGTATGTTTTAGTCAAAAACGTTTTTTTTTCTGAAACAGATTTCATGTCTTATTTCGAACAAAGATGTTATTTATGTCTTGAAATATAAAAAACGTTTACAAAAACAGAAATCGTATCTTTTTTTTAAATATATTTATTGAAAAACACACTTTTGCTCAAAGACTTTGAAAACGTTTTTTCTGAGACACAGAATACATGTTTTTCGAAGACGTAAAAAACGTTTTTCATAATGTGACGCGCGCTGCGCATTTGCGCGCGCCAATGCCTGCGTCGCCGGCACGTGTTCCGAACCTAACCTCAATCAAGCCACTTTCGGTGGCCCGTTTGCGTGTTCGGTGGACCCCTGGATATCAATTCACAGCGAATCACAGAAGAAAAGTCTGCTGTGAATCGCTAAGGATTTTGCAACAGAAAAATCATAAACGTTTGTGATAAATCACAGAGCGCGTTCTGTGAACCTCTATGATTCGCTGTGAAAAATCACAAAGGGACGCTGAAAATGTAACATTTAGGAAATACTGTGAAACGCAGTGAAAAATCATAAACAGGTTGATGAAATTTCCTTCCTGAGTGTTTAAAGTTCTGAATCGATACATATTTTGGCAGCAAAATATGTAGCGATTCAGAACTTTAAACATTCAGGAAGGAAAGAGAACAAAGAGAAAAGAGACAATCTATAATTGATTATGAAATCTTGGAGTGATAAATCAACAGTGTTATTATTGCTTATATTTATTTGAACCAAACAGAAGCGCCAAGAAAACGTGGTTCAAGTGCTGCGTTTATACAAAACCAAATAAAAATATTGCCAATATAAACAGCAAGAAAAATGGCGTTGTGATTTTGTTATCTGTCTAAAGATTAGATTCTCATACAAGATTAAGGAGGTTGTTCAGTAAATCCAAAAATATAAGAATTTAATGAAACTGAATCCATGCAACATTTACGTTGGCAGCTATCCCCTGATAGAACATCAATTTGACATATATCTAATATATGTATAATATACGTATATTATATGTATATATATATTTTATGTATGAATGTCCATTTAATATATGTATAATATTTATCTTGTTCTATCAGGGTCATTACGATGCTTTAGACTGTTTGAACCATTTTTCTATCGTCTAATTTCCGAGAATATTTAATCGAAAGTTGTCTTCGATTAAATATACTTGGAACGTTGTGTCTTATTATGGAGGATGACGTTTTTTGCTAGTTAAAGAAGATTTTTTTTGTATTACGAGCTATTTAAAATTGTCATAAAAAACTAAATTTTTGTCAATGCTAAACATTTCAGATAAGTTTTGTATAAGATTGATCATACTGTTTCAGAAATGTCAATACAATAAAATTTGCATTCATTGATTGCACTGAGCTATCTGAAAATAAAAACACAATGTGGTAACATTGCACAGTGAAGCGTGTGAGCAGATTAAGGTGGTATAGTTTAAACTACGTAAACCAGGTTTGGTATGTCGGACTTCACGGAGAAAAAACACCAACGTCTGGTGTGTAAACCTCAGACGTTGTGGCTATTCCTCATTTGAATTTTAATACCAATCAATGGCTTTAATAACTAGTTGCTGGTGTATTTTTTTTCTCCGTGTTGTGTCTATAACTGAAAAATGGAAAACTTGAAAAAAATATGTAATAAAAATTTAATACAACCTACAAATTCTGCAGGATTCTATTTTCTATTTATTTTTCTAATTATTTTATATTGAAATTAATGAAATACATAAACCGCTCTTTTTGTATCTTCGCATTATGGTTCAACGTAAAAACTAACCTTCATTTAACCAAAAAAATACCGAAATAGCAGGTCTGCAAACTGATAAGTGTCAGTTGTGTTTCGGGAAGTTACTGTGGTACTGAGTAAGCACCTTAAATTATTTGCATTACTGGCTTAATGATTAAAATAAAACGAATGCGACACCCAGAAAAATATAGTCTAAACTGTGCAGTCAGACTGCAAAATATTAGACTGTTCAATTTACCATTTGTAACTTTTACAGTGCACGACTGTAATAGTTGTCACGTTGACTAAACATAAAAAAATACCGAACAGAACAGAAGAAATAACGATAGCAGAAATTGTTTTCTAAAGCGCCACTACCCGAAACATTATTTTCTAATTTTCAAATATACCGCGCTTTCCGCGTAGTTCTGTATTGTGCGCTAGTTCCGAATTTGGCGTTTGGACGTTCGACGTGAAGTAAAGCCGGGAACGCATAGAATTGGCAAAATTGGTTTTGCCAATTTAAAAAAAATTTTTGAATCGTTGATTCTGTACCAAGGTAAGCAACAGAAGAAATCAAGTCATTTACTTCAATACGAGTTGTCAACCATGAGAATTATTGTTTGTGAAATGCCGAGTTTCAGGTTATAATCATATTTATCCGTCATCTGATTCATTTTTGTAAGCGAATTTTTAAAGGATTCTTGATTTAAACTGAGTTAACTCATCTTGAATCATTATTTCAAAACTTTGCAGAAAGAGGTTAGGTTACTCGCTAAACAAAAAATTACCGCAATTTCGATAAAAAGATGTTTTAATATGTTTAATATCGAACTATTTCTAGTTCATACTCATATGTGCCTTTTTTAAATACTGTGTTCAAATACATCGATGTTTACAGTCTAAGACTGTAATTACTACAGTTCTAGACAGTAATTTTCACAGTGACTGAAATGTTCAGTCTACGACTGTACAGTTTGACAGTCTAGGACTGTAAATTCTACAGTCATGACTGTAACATTTAGTCTCGAATGTACTTTTTACAGTCTATTTCTTTGGGTGACTAGAACGAAAGAGCTGAAATTACACTTGCTTAACTTTTCGAAAGATATTGGGCAGTAGGGCAAAACGGGATTAATGACAATTTTTCTTTGATTAACGATCAAGTATCTCTGTGCATCATTAAATGAAAATTAAGATCAGCAGATAAAACTGTCAAGCGCGGTTGGATAATGAGGAGGAATTTGTTTTGTTGTCCCGAGCCGAGAGGAATGCATTGTTTTCAGTAACGTTAATACCGAGCCGTTAACTCGACGGTTTTCCCCCCGCGCGCGGTCGTCATTTGATTCCAATAATCACCAGTTTGATTTTTTTAATATTTCTCTCGTCTGTGCGACTGTTTTTTTGCGAATTACGTCGCGGCAAAAATTTAATCACCCGGAGATGTCAACGAAATTGAGTTATTAACAGAAGAAGGACGTACAATGAAGATTAGATCGTTTGTAATTTCGATTCAAAGTAAACAAAATTGATTGAACTGTATATAGTAAAACATTTGTTTCGTTTAAAAATCTATATAAAATTTGACGGAATAATGTTAAATACATAAATATATTATAAAAGATCAAATTAAACACGCTATCTTTATTTTTACATGATCTATAGTTTTCGTCAGGTATTTATTAGGGCTAGAACTTCGAAAATTTCGCAACTTTTTTTGAACGTCGAATATTCGAGATATTTGAAGATTTGAAGTTAACTTCGATGTTTTGGAAATTTTCGAAGGATCGAAGTTTTCGAAGTTTTTGAAGTTCTAGTCCTAGATTCATGCCTAATGGTTTAATTACTTGCAAAAAAAATGTTTGAAATTTTCGAAGTTTTCGAAGTTCTAGCCCTAGCATTTATACATGCCGTGTCCCAGTGATAAAATATTCTTTTTGTTTACATATAATTTATGCGATAAATGTTGCAACTAGTGTAGTATGTATTAGCCTACGAAATGACGTGACATTCAATGTAACGTAGTATGAAAATAAAGCGGTACTTCTTTCGCAGGAGCCGGTGATTGATTTGTTTAAGAAACGGCGACGAAAAAAGATGTCAAGGTGTTGAGACCAGAAAACGCCATAAAGCGTTGCAGTCTCGTGCAAGATCAGTGTCAGAGGAGTCCCTTGCAGACGCTAAATACGTCACGTTGAGAGCAAAAAGTGTGGAGCAAAAAGCGCGCGCCTTTATTGCAAGCAGACGGGGACAAACGCGCCTCAAATTAGGCGATTTCTTGTCCCCGTGCGCACGCACGTTCGTTTCCAGTTATTGTTTTCTTATTTTCGGCGCGCCGCGTGGCAGTCTGCTATTGTTATTATTCCAACTCGCAGTTGCACGCTTACGAAACGAAGTTTTCTCATCCTTTTCGAAACCCGTGTACTGACATTAGTGTCAATCAATGTGTAAAAACACATGGATCATTGAATTACGACTAATTTAATGTTTAAACTGATTCCATGTTTAAATTGTAAACAAATTATAAATTTGATTTTAATTGAACATGCTATTCTACCTTAGTGAAAGTAGAAATATATTGGCCATATATTCCCAATATATTTTTTATAAAAAAATATCGATGCCTGGGACGAATAAGATGCCCGGTCAAGCTTGCACTTAATAAGGTACCAATACAAAATGATACATTGCCGATTCATATATTCTTAACCCTCTATATCTCAAAACGATTGAAATCACGTTGTTGTGAATGAAGAAGGGGCAAGCCAATCATTTTAAATCTGTTTAGTCGTGTGTGTGCCGCGATGTGCTCATTGGCTAACACAAATCACGGCATGTAAACTAACGAATACGATGGGTGTAAAAAGATACCTAACCTATTTATATCATAGGGAGATGGATTGGCGC